>WJXA01000178.1:0-252213 GCA_014282245.1 Rhododendron simsii | reverse complement strand
AGGATACAAGCACTCCTACAAGGTACAAAGTACTACAAAAAAGAGTTAAGTCATGAAATGAAGGCGAAGTGTACAAACAGTAAGTTCATAAACATCCAGAAAGTCGCCTCAAAATGACACCGAGCAGTAAAACTACCATTTGACAGAGATGCAAAATTAAATAACTTACAATGCAGGAATATGTGCAGTACTTCCCTATTCTACAGTTACATGGTGTCCAGATTTCCAGATTTCCAACCACTGTCCAGATTTAAATCACTCCAGATTTCCAACCACTGTCCACTGTCCAACCATCCAAAGACTACACACAACAATCAACAACTAACAAACTAACAACAAACCAACAGACTGGAGGGGCTAGGCCGCCACCTCAACTCAACAAACAGAATATGCGAGGGGTTATGCCACCACCTCGGCTAAGCAATGCAATCAAATAAAAGTAACTATACTAACTAAAAACAAACTCAATTTTTAGCTTGGCTTCGTTACACCTCAGGTTTGGCATAAAACCAGGTTAGAGGTATCCACCAAGCTAAATACGAGCTACTAACACATAAAGCCATGGATACAAAAATAAGAGAGAAAATCCACCTTCTACATTTTGCTGGCATTAATTTGCTTCAGCCTTCACGTGGTTTGGTCCTTGGCATCTACAATGTCCTACAAAACAAGAACCCCAGCAGCAGCAGCAGAAAACAGGTATATGAAAGCCAAATGAACAAGGAAAATGAATAAGATAATTGAATTCTGCTCAGATATTAGTTCCTTTTATCATCATAGCAGAAAATTGAAATGGATGCAACGTTAAGTTGCCATTATGGCCTTCATAAGTTGCAACACCACTTCGTAATTCATAACAATACACGGCTCAGACATTAGTGTTTTTTTATCATCATAGCCGAAAGCTGAAATGGATGCGGCAACGTTTAAGTTGCCAATAAGGCCTTCATAAGTTGCAACACAATCACACTTCGCTTAGCCAAAAACTGGGGTTGTGTCTGTGGCTTATTCATTTCAGACTATAAAAGGAGACACGTGTACACACACCCCACAATGCAGGCAACATCCACTTCAGTTAAAGTGAAGCTAAATAGACCACAAGGCATGCAGCAAAACTTAGGCTCAGCATATCAGTTAAGAAAATACATCATAGCCAAAAACTGAAGCAGGGGCAACATCATGTTGCCATTTAAGGCCTTCATAAGTTGCCACAACATCCACTTCAGCCCACTCACTGAAATGAATAAGTCACAAACATAAATAATACTGAAATTAATAAGCCACAGACACAACCCCAGCAGAATAAATGAATAATAGATTCAAACCAAATGCCAGCAGGTCCCCCTAATCACTGTCTATATCAGAATCTGCAAAATAGCCTCTGAATTCATCTTTAGCTGAGCGTTTTTGAATTCCAAGCCTTGCATCCTCCCAATCTTTCAAGCATATGAGACAATCCAAAATGTCTGGAGCTAGTCTGCTCCTCCTCTCATCCAACACTCTTTTACCTGCACTAAAAGCAGATTCGGATGCCACTGTAGACACAGGAGGGGTTAGTAGATCACGTGCCATGATTGAAAGAACGGGATATTTAACTTCATTTATTTTCCACCAAGCTAAGACATCAAAATCACGCCTGTCATTCTCATCAACAGATTCTAGGTCCAAATATTTATCAAGTTCAATGCGTGAAGTTACGGTGCTACTTCCTAAATTTGAACTAACGAAATCCCAAAATTCATCATTGGTACTTCTAGAAGATGGTAAAGGAGCAGCAGTACAGGCAGCATTAGAACGGAACTTAGAGTCATATTTAGCATACATGGAAGTCAATAAATCATACACATTAGCAGAAGAAGGTAAAGTAGTAATCCCTAAATTCGTACCAATCGTTCTTAAGAGCAAGTTAACACCTTGTAACTTCATCCTAGGGTCCATTACTGCAGCTAACATAAATATTGGTGGCATTTCCTCGTAATATTTTCTGAATTTTCCTTCCATATCTATACAAGCATGTGCAAAATTTGGATGTTCCCTATGTCTACGAAAATTTACACTGATATTGAAAAGATGATGAAGCACAATACAAGAAGTAGGATAACGAACACCCGAACAACCTACGGTAGCTGCA
Organism: Rhododendron simsii; assembly: GCA_014282245.1. Classification (NCBI taxonomy): domain Eukaryota; kingdom Viridiplantae; phylum Streptophyta; class Magnoliopsida; order Ericales; family Ericaceae; genus Rhododendron; species Rhododendron simsii. The sequence continues at coordinate 250,082 of WJXA01000178.1, read as the reverse complement.
TAAAACACTTTCAAAAATTTCATGAACTCAAAACCAATTTCCCAATCAGCTTGAGTTAAAGGACTACCACGACACGGTCGATACCTCTGATTAACATAACCAGATATTGCATCACTATATTTCCTACAAGACTTTAACATAATGTAGGTCGAATTCCAACGATTTTGAACATCAGAGTTCATATTTTTGGGTTTAAGATTGTACAATGATGTGCATAATTTATCAAATTCTTGTTGCCTAGATGGGGAAGTAGCAATAAAAAGAACAGCATTTCTAATTTTTGAAATCTGTGGAGCTATATGTGTCAAACCATCTTGCACAACTAAGTTAATCACATGGCATACACATCGCAAATGCAATAATTGACCAAAATAAGGAGTCGTCAAATTTCTTGTAAACAATGGAAGTGTAGCAGTATTAGCGCTATGGTTGTCAAAAGTAATGCTATAAACTTTATCAAGAACTTCAAAATCCCTAAAAACACTCATAATACTTTCAAAAATCTGTTCAGCATCATGAGGAAACTCCACTAAACGGAAAGCAATAATTTTTTTTTGCAAAGTCCAACTAGAGTCTATATAATGAGCAGTCACACAAATATAACCACGATTATTTATACCAGACCACATATCAGAAGTAAAACCAATTGCACCAACAATTGCAAGTTCACTAATCAAATCTTTTTTAACTTCAGTATGAGCTTTCTTCGTATCACTACGGGTTGAATTTCTAGAAACTTTAGCAAATGAAGGATTCAAACAATTTTGGACAAAATGTTCAAATCTAATATCATCACCAAAAGTAAATGGTTGTTCTGCTGCAGCTACATATAGGGCTAGTCCATGTCTCATTTTTTCTTTTGAATAAACAAAATTACTATCAGATGCATTACCAATTTTATCAGCATGATATTTTTGAAGATGTCTACCATGTGGCCCTACACCATTATTACTTAAGCATTTATAATGTGTGTCACAATAATGGCATACAGCCAGCCCTCTGTCCTATGTCAATACCCTGTTCATCCTTGAAGTTATTCACTATAGTGAAATGATTCCATACCCATGAGGTGCGTCGTGACCTTTTTGAACCGCTAAGGCCTGAATTTGTAGCTGCAGGAGTAGAAGCTGTTGGAGTAGCAGCAGACCCTAAAGGTCCTATTCCACTTCCACCGCCAACAACGTTTGAAGCAGCCTCCTCACCTACAGAACCCATACCCTGTGGTGCAATAGGGTTTCGAGCTACTTCATCAGAAGAACCTGAGTGGGAGTCACCCATCTAAAAAAAAACACACCATAATCAGGGGTTATTAAAGGCAATATTCAAGTAAAAAACTTCACAGACCCTACTTAGTAATAAAAGCCCTAATTTCTGAAAATTAGTAATAAAAGCCCTAATTTCTGAAAATTAGTAACGAAAGCCCTAATTTTGTAACCCTAAATGCAATATTCAAGTAAAAAAACTTCACAGACCCTACTTAGTAATAAAAGCCCTAATTTCTGAAAATTAGTAATAAAAGCCCTAATTTCTGAAAATTAGTAACGAAAGCCCTAATTTTGTAACCCTAAATGCAATATTCAAGTAAATAACTTCACAGACCCTACTTAGTAATAAAAGCCCTAATTTCTGAAAATTAGTAATAAAAGCCCTAATTTCGTAACCTTAATTTCAAAAATCAGGTCAAAACCCTAATTTCAGAAAACGCTCATTGCAGTAGATAAATGGAGACTGGACAGGGAAGTGAATCAAGTGATATAGAGGTACCTGTGAGGGAGGGAGAGAGAGACGGTGACTGGTGATAGAGTACCCTTCTGGTCCCTTCACGCCTTTACCTGAGATTCGAACGAATCTCCTTCTGTTGCTCAACTACCTCGGCTCAGATAGTCGAAGAGACACACAGAGAGAAACGTTGAGAATAGATGAACAGTGAACACACACGCACACAGAGAGAGACAGATAGAGACGTTGAGAGAGTGAGATGATGGTCACGGCTCACGGGTCACCGTCGCACCTCCTCACCGTTTGAGTTGTGTCACCGGAAAGTCGGAAACACAGAGAGAGAGAGAGAGAGAGAGAGAGAGAGAGAGAGAGAAAGCCTTGAAGTGTGACTGTTTGAGAGAGAGAGAGGTGAATTTGAACACCAAGGTCCAAGAATCCGAACGTTGAGAGAATCAGAGAGACGTTGAGAGAATCAGAGAGAGTCAGTCGGTCAGATAGATCTGAGAGACAGAGAGAGAGAGAGAGTGAGAGTTCGAGAGAGATCAGAGTGTGAGGTGAGAATGAGACGTGAATGAGATGTCTGCTAGGGCAGCATCTCATTCTTTTTATACCATCTTTGTGATCATGTGCATACAACACACCATAATCCATATGCACCAACTTGTCAAAAATTCTCGTAGAATCCAGTAATGAATCACTCGAGGGCCGCCCGAGGTGTTATTTGAAAATCAAAACCGTCTATCTTTTATGTGGGAGTGATTATATTATTTGTGCCAAAATTGAAGTAAATTGGTTGTTGTTATATACTTGATCGTGCATAACGACAAATTTTCGATTAATGAATCTATATTGCGATGAAAGGGCTTCCAATACCCGATAGAGCCAAAATTTTGCGAGAGTGATAAAAACACCGAGAAAAACAAAATGAACGGTATGGATCATCATACTTGTGTCACAATCGTACGGCTAGTGTACATGGGACTATAACAGAATATATTGGTCTATAACTAAATAAGTTCGATATATACATTTGAAAGGTAGCTGCAGACTCATTTTTTCAAATGTTCGATCTAAACCGTTACAATTTAAGATCTTATCAAATTTATTATCCTCCCCTAAATTGGTGATAATCGGATGTCGGAAACCATGTGATCAAAACACATTTGGTGCTTTCAAAAGCGTTAAAGTCCTATAATGCACCACTTGAGGGCCGCCTGAGGTGTTATTTGAAAATCAGAACCGTCTACCTTTTATGTGAGAGTAATTTTATTATTCGTGCGAAAAATGAAGTAAATTGGTTATCGTTATATACTTCATCGTACATAACGTCAAATTTCCTATTAATGAATATACGTCCCGATGAAAAGGATTCTAAAACCTGATAGACCTGAAAATTTGCGAGAGTGATTAAAACACTGAGAACAATGAAATGTACGGTATGGATTGTCATACTTGTGTCGCAATCGTGTGGCCAGGGGCGGACCCACGCCTTTAAAAAACATATAAAAATAAAATTGATATACATATATAAAAGTTTCCTTCACTTGTGTACAAAGCATCAGTGTTTGCTTGGTTATGCTTGTTGTGCAAGGTTAAAAGAGCCTGGGTTCAATTCCCAGCAGGGCCGGCCCACCAGGCGGCCGCCTAGGGCCTCCCCCTTTTGGGCCAAATAATAGGGCCCCCAAATAGAAAAATATAATAAATATTAAATATGTGAAACAATTTTCAATGAGTATAAATTAGCCTAGTGGTGAACTGCGCGCGATTGGAACAGTGGGTCTTGAGTTCGATTCCTTCCCCTTCCGTTTTTAATGTAAAATTTTGGAGCCTTTGACCTAAAAACATTTCGAAAATCCCTCTTAGAAATCTCGAACTCCAGACCTAGTGGTTCTAAAGGTTCATCAAACAGCATTGCCACCAAGCTACAAGTTTGCTTGGTTATTTTTTATCAAACAAGTAATTAATATACTAAAATGTAAGGCCCCATTTTCAAAACTCCGCCTAGGGCCCCGAAATTCTCAGGGCCGGGCTTGATTCCCAGGCGTGTCATTTTGTTTTTATGTTTTTTTTTTGTTCTCTCTTTCATTTATTTCTTCATACTTGGTTCTATTTCTTTTATTTATTTCTCCATTTTTGTTCTACATCTTTCCTTTATTTCGACAGTTCAAAGAGTATTTTCAGGCTTGGCCTTGGTGGTTTGAGATGTGTGTCAAGTCTCCAAGGACTTGGGTTCAAACTCCATAGTCCATAGAGATTATTTTTATAAAAAAAAAATTAGTTTTATTCCTTATTTATTTTCTTTGTCTTTTTTTTTTATAAAAAATCTTATTAGATAAACTAATTTTTTAGACCTTATCAATGTTAAATATTGCTTTATCTTTTGATGTGTGTTCATACAAATAATGGAAAGATATTGACATAAATTCACGAGATAAATAAAAAGGAGTGCAAATATATAAAAAAGAAGAAGAAGAGAATAATCATTCCCCTTATTTTTATTCACATATCAAGCAATTTATTTTTAACTATTTCCGTCATGATTTACAACATCCTTTCATTTACTCTCCAAATTATTTTTATTTTTGATTTTTGATTCAAAATTTCTTAATCATATAACAAATTTTAAAATCTTATTTTACTTAAATAAAAGGAAAAGATTAATAAATTATTGGATTATCAAAAAATACACAGAAATAAAGTAAACTATAATCTAAAATCCCTTGTTTATTTAATAACATAATTTTTTTGGTTTTTCCATGCCTCGTGTGGTGCCGTGCCTGATGAGAACCGACACTGCGTTGTGTCGACGTGTCGTGCCTGTGCCGTGCCATGCCCGACCAAAATCATGTTGTGTTGTGCCATACCCGCCCTACTTCCGTGCCCGTGTCGTGTTGTGCCCGTGTCGTGCTGTGCCCGACTAGAACCGTGTCGTGCCGTGTCGCAACTCGTGCCCCATCCCACTTCTGTGTCGTGCCCATGCCGTGCCGTGCCGTGCCGTGCCAAACTAACTTCCGTGCCGTGCCCGTGTCGTTCCCCCTCACTTTCGTGCCCGTGCCGTGCCGCGTCCCCCGTGCCGTGCCGTGTCGTGCCTGGCTAGAACCGTGTCGTGCCGTGTCGTGACCCGTGCCCCATTCCACTTTCGTCCCGTGCCCGTGCCGTGCCCATCTAAGATCGTGTCGTGCCATGCCGTGCCAAGCCAACTTCCGTGCCGTGCCGTGCCCGTCTCGTTCCAGCTCACTTCCGTGCCCCGTGCCATGCCGCGTGCCCACTACGACCGTGCCGTTCCGTGCTTTTCGAGGATTAATCCGTGCCTGTCCCGTGCCGTGCCGCCTCCAAACGTGCCGTGCTCGTGTCGTGCCCGTGCCGACCCGACCCGACCCGTTTGACACCTCTACTTTCGACTTTCAGCTGAGTTGTCACCACAGTCGGAGGATGAGGAGAAGTATATGTCTCAGGTTCCATATTCATGCGCAGTTGGGAGCCTTATGTATGCTATGGTATGTACTCGTCCTGATATTTCACATGCAATTAGTGTCGTTAGTCGTTATATGGGGCGTCTAGAAAAGGCTCATTAGGAGGCTGTGAAATGGATACTACGGTATTTGTACGGAACTGCAGGTGTTGGTTTATTATTTGGGGTTGCCAATTATGGTGATCATGTTGTTGGTTATGTTGATTCGGATTTTGCCGGTGACCACGATAAGAGGAGGTCTCTGACAGGTTATGTTTTTATTCTGTCCGGAAGTGCCATTAGTTGGAAAGCTACTTTGCAGGCTACAGTCGCGCTGTCTACAACAGAAGCGGAGTATATGGCCATTGCTGAAGCTGTGAAGGAGGCATTGTGGATGAGAGGTTTGCTTTGTGAGCTTGGTCTTGCACAGGGTGTGAGTTCAGTATTTTGTGCTTCGCAGAGTGCTATACATTTGACTAAAAATCTGATGTATCATGAGAGGACAAAACATATCGATGTCAAGTATCACTTCGTTCGGGATATCATCTCACAAAAGCAAGTTGAGGTGAAGAAAGTGGGTACGGCAAATAACCCAGCAGATATGTTGACTAAACTAGTTCCAATTGCCAAGTTCAAGCATTGCTTGGGCTTGCTTGGTATTTGCAGTTGATCGCCCCTCGGGGGCATTTGGCAAGTGAGAGGTTAGAAGGGGGAGAGCTATATTTGGTGATTTGGTTCAGTGGAATTCAAGTCAAGGTGGAGAATTGTTAGAAATGCCTTGTATTCTTTAGTCCCACATTGGTTAATTATGTTGTTCCCGTTTTTGTAGCCTATTATAAATAAGGCATTTGGGGAACTTCTAAAGTATCTTTTGGGCTTTCATATTTGTGGCCTTTCTAGAGTTACGGATTACAGCCGACTCTCTGTATCTCTTCTTCACGTCGGTTAGTGAATCCTCTCTCTCCTCACAAGTGGACGTACCCATCTTGGGGAATCACGTATATCTTGTGTCTTTATGATTTCTTGTTTAGTTTTCAATTTCTCGTTCTTAGCTTGCATTCATGGCGTCGTTACAACAAAATGGATCAAGAACACCTTGGGAATGATAGTGTGTTTTGAACTTTGAGTGTTTGCAAAACCCTTGAACCTAACCTAGCCTAAGCCACTTCAAAAACCAAAAACCCAGCTGATCCGCGCCAAGGCGCAACCATCCCGCGCCAAGGCGCAACCATCCCGCGCCGGGGCGCACCATCGCGCGACAGGCTCACTCCGTCACGCGACGGTCTAACCTACCACCAATCTTTCTTGAGATGGGCAGTTGGCCACCAATGCAACTCTCAACCAGCCTCGTGGACTGACTGAACTCCTCTCCTAGCACCAACCAGATCCACCATCTCCCCCTATATATACCCCCCATGGTTATTCTTTCAAACGGTGAACAAAAATTCAAAGGTTTTTCAAAAGGGTTACATACTTTATAGTCTACAATCACTCAAGAACAAAGCTTGTTCTTTGCTTCTACCACTCAAACACCTCAATCAAGCCTTCGAACATCAAAGCTCAAACACCGTTCAAACTTAAAAGCCAAAGGTATAGCTTACCTTTGTTCTACTTTGTGTTCTGATCTCTGAGGAGGGCTGGCAGGGCTAAGACTGGTAATCAATACCAGTTCTGGTCTTAAAGCTAGCAAGGTTTCAAAACCGTCATGGTAGCAACCAGCGCGCGATGGTCCCACTCTCTCGTGCGACACTCCGGTGCTGCACGCGATGGACCACGTGGGGATTGGTGTCCTATTGTTTTGTGCTTTATTTTGTATATAGATCACTCTGTTAAGCGTGTTAATAACCAGTTTATTGCATTCTTTTGTTAGAAATTGTTAGCGGTAGTTCAATATGCTTATCTATTTTTTTGGAGTACCCTTGGGATCATTCTGGACCTGTCTCAGAACCCAAAAATGTGTAAACCAAGCATTGGTCTGGTTGCGCCAGGGCGCGACCATCCCACGCCAGGGCGCACAATCGCGCGACAGACTCACTCCATAGCGTGACAGTGCGCCAGGGCGCACCATCACGCGCCAGAGTGACTCCATCGCACGACAGTCTGCCTCTGACCAGTGAATGGCCTTCCACGGGTAGCTCGGTCTTATGCCATTATTTTGTCCCCACACTGTTTATGGGGTGTTTTGTCAATTCCTAGGGCTTTTAAGCCTTTAAATTGTATATTATGCTGCTTAGAACTGCGTGGTCTGTCCTGGGTGTGCACTGGTCCTTCCAGAGCCTACAGGGTTTGAGAATAAGAGCTGTGGGTTTGACCTCACCGGCGTGCGCGTGACTTGGAATTGTGCAAGCAGGAGTGAACAGCATGTAGTGACTTGTTTAGTGCATGCTGGTTTCTTCCTGCGCACATCACTCCAAAACAGCGGCCTTCCAGTTTGTTTAAACTCCCATAGCAGTCTGTTGTCATCCTATACAACTGCTCATTGATGCTATCATTCATATCTTGCAAACATGTTACAGTTTTAATCTCCGATTAACTGTTCCCCCGCCCTAATTGGCTAAAGAATTGATTAATCAAACAGAATCGCAAACAAACATCTTTCGCAAATGCCTAAGTAGAGACCGATCTCTGGATTGGGCGAGAGGGGTGCCATAAAACCCTTCCCCTCTCGTAGCCTGGCTCCCGAACCCAGATATGGTTATGACGGACTGGTTCCTTAACTTTTTCAAATCAAACAGCGCGACAAGTGCTTCAAAATACGGTTCCTTGGGTGTCGGACCTTCAAAACCCGAGTGGCGATTCTGTATCTTCGCGAGCGCTTGTCGTCCAGCTTAAAAGCGCTCCCGCGAACCGGCAGCATTTTTCTCTCTTCTCATAGGAGGGGAACGAAATCCCTTCTCGAAGGAAAGAAAAATCGGGCACCGCATGTCCACAGCAGGCTAGGCGGAGAAGGTTAGGAAACCACTGGACCAACGGAGGAAGGAACTAGAATGAGGATCATGGGCCACACACATTGTTTGGGTATGAAGTGTGAGATCACTTAATAATACGAGGGACCTCTTTACAAATTGTCAATTGATTCTGGGTTGGATACGAATTTCACAAAGTCCATTAGTTGAATCTTCAGTCAGCGTTTTTTCATAGCATTAAACATTAATTTCCTCAAGTACGCACTGATCGAATTTACCATCCAAATCTAAAATCACTGTGGCTGCAAAAAGAAGTACGTAAATCGGTAAATGGAACATGAACATGAAAAAGAATAATGACGAGGGATGCTTGTTTCTGCAAGTTATCAAAAGCCAGAGACTTGGGTACTTCTTTCTCTGGAGTTATAAAAATCTTGACCGTTCATTGCTCGGATTAAGATTCGAGTCGTTTATTGTCGAGATCAACGGCCGAATGGCCGATCGGCACCACTGCCAAGCTGGGTGTTTGGCAGCATCCCTGGGTCCCTACTTGGGAGGAATAGTAGAAGAGCTTATTTTACTTCGAATATCAACGTAGAAAACTCGAAACAAAACACCCTTTTATGAAACTAATAAACATCGGGTGGCATCATCAATGAAACCGTCTTCTTATCGCATAAGAAATTACTAGATAAAGACCTGGAATCTAAACTCGAAAGGATTATAATAGGCTGGTACAAGTAACAACGAATGTGTTATTACAAAGAGGTCAAACAAAGCCAGGCTCAGTTGGATATCCGTGTAAGAACCTGAAGCTTCCTTCTGAGACCCATTTTCATCGGTATCCTCCCTTGTTATTTCGTCAAGTCTTCTATAAACAAGCCTGTGAGTCCGTGACTAAGATTTATCAAATCCAATTACAATTGCAATAGGTCAAACACAGCCAGGCCCAGCTGGATATTTACTTAATAAAATATAAAGGTGTGGGGACCACATAAACACAAGTTGAAAGAAGGGCTGAGATTCATTTGATACAAGGGCTGATGTGTACTCTCCAACTCTCTTAAGAAAACACCCACACTCTTACAAATATATTACAAAAATGTCATCGGTTCTTTTTACCTACTGCTCAGCTTCTGGCGTTGGCATAAATAAACAAAAATCTACCTAATAAAATACAAGAGTGTGGGGACCACACAAACACAAGTTGAAAGAATGGCTGAGATTCATTTGATCTAAGAGCTGATGTGTACTCTTCAACTCTCTTAAGAAAACACCCACACTCTTACCAATATATTACAAGAATGTCATCAGTTCTTTTTACCCATTATTCGACTTCTGGCGTTAGCATAAAAAAACAAAAATCTACCTTAAAAAACACAAGGGTGTGGGGACCACACAAATACAAGTTGAAAGAATGGCTGAGATTCATTTGATCCAATGGCTGATTTATGCTCTCCAACTCTCTTAAGAAAATACCTACACTCTTACAAATATATTACAAAAATGTCATCGATTCTTTTTACCCACTGCTCAGCTTCTGGTGTTGGCATAAAAAAACAAAAATCTACCTAAAAAAACGCAATGGTATGGGGACCACACAAACACAAGTTAAAAGAAGGGCTGCGATTCATTTGATCCAAGGTCTGATGTGTGCTCTCCAACTCTCTGAAGAAAATATCCACACTCTTACAAATATATTTACAAAAATATTATCGGTTCTTTTTAATTACCCAGTACTCGGCTTCTGGCTTTGTTATAGAAAAACAAAAATATATCTACCTTCTACCTAATAAAATACAAGAGTGTGGGACTCACACGAATACAAGTTGAAAGAAGGACTGAGATTCATTTGATCTAAGAGCTGATGTGTGCTCCCCAACTCTCTTAAGAAAACACTCACACTCTTATAAATATATTACAAATATGTTATCGGTTCTTTTTACCAACTGTTCGACTTCTGGCGTTGGCATAAAAAAACAAAAATTTATCTACCTACTAAAACACAAGGTTATGGGGACCACACAAACACAAGTTGAAAGAAGGGCTGTGATTCATTTGATATTAGCACTGATGTGTGCTCTCCAACTCTCTTCAGAAAATACCCACACTCTTACAAATATATTACAAAAATATCATTGGTTCTTTTTACCACTGTTCGGCTTCTGGCGTTGACATAAAAAAACAAAAATATATTACAAAAATACTCACGCCTACGGCATTACCGGAATGTGTAGTGCCGTAGGCACCGACAAGCACTAGTATATATATAATACAAAACTTCAAGTACATTAGAAACATAGTCGTTCAAAGATATTTGAATTAGCAATTAAAGAAAACATCTAATTCTCTCTGCTTTACCCCCTTTCTTACATGGTATATAGTTCAAAAGGTGGATCATTCCCAAAATAAGTGCTGTTTAAAGTTCAGAATCCCACAATCTATATAATAAGATAGGACTGGGTTTGAATCCAAAAGACAACTAACGCTCAGATTTGTCTCCCCTATAAATCTACACCCTTCATTTTACAATGGCATTTTGGTAGAATAGATTTCATTTTGATGGCAAGAATAAATCCCAGTTTTTATGGAAATATTTGAATCCTTCCCAAAAAATAAAATAAAAATGGAAGGATTCACCGTCTCTTGAAATCCCAATCACACATTCCCTGTCAATGAAATCTCTCTCTCTCTCTCTCTCTCTCTGTGTCTCTCTGTGCGCGAATACTGCCTCGCCCCTCACGCAGTAGCGACCGCCAACTCCCCTCCCACACTCTCCCCGCTGCCGCCATTCCTGTCCGTCCACGCGGCGGCTGAATCGCTAATCTCTGCTACATGCGCTACCTCCAAACAACGACCCAACAACTATGGCTTCCTCCGCCGCAAGCCTCCGTGGGTCAATCGCCCTTCATGTTCCCGTCATCGCCACTGCCATTCGGTTGCTTCCCATCGCCGAAGTCGTCGTACCCTCTGTTGTCCGCCAGTCTGCTGTTTTCGCCGTCAACAGCGGCCAGTCAATTAGGGTTTCAGCCAAGCCCTAGGTGGAAAGATCTGTAAGTATGTTGTGGAATCCCGACTCTTAAGGATTTTTGGACAGGGGAAAAAAGGAAGCCTTGCTTACGGTTTTTTCTTTTTTAGGGCTTATACATATCTGTTTTTATTTGTTCCAAAACATAACTCTCATGGTCTCTAACACCAGGTTTTCTGTTGTTCGTCTATAGACAACTTCAAAGCTGCACTTGCTAGCATCCAAAGGCAGCCAATTGCTGGAATGTTTGAATGGTATGGGGTACATCAATACACCTTTTTCCTCTTTCTCATGCATTTCCTCCTTTTGAGTTTCTCAACTTTCCTTGGTTCATCCGTTGCTTGATAGTCTAGATTTGGAGTTGCTAGATCGGACGGTGAACTCTGAGAAAAGGGGTATTCTTTATTTCTTTTATTCAGAAAGGAACACTGTGGAGTTGCTGAATGCAAAATTCAATTGTTTCAATGGGGTGTTATGTTTGATAATGATAATCTACCTACCATAATCTAAACATGGATACTTCAACTTTTATACATACAGGTGCAATGGAAAGTTGTTGACAACAGAGCTTTGGATTTGAACTACCACTCAAGTACGTCGAATTGCAAGATTTTAGATCCGTAAGTATTCACTTATTATATAAAGGTGCATAGATTTGCTCTTATATGTTGTTAAATGTAGGCACTGGCTGGTGTGCTTAGATTTGCTCTTCTGTTGTTAATTGCAGGCTTAGATTTTTACTAGTGTAGTTGATGTAGATCATTGGCTGGTGTGTTTAAATTTTAAAATGTTGGTTCTTTGTAACTATTTCTGTTAAATGTTTTTTTCAAATGCAATATTTTGAATAAGCACTTGATTGTGGAGTCTTTGATTTGGAACAATTAAAAGCTGTGATTATAACCAGAAATTAGATGATAATTGATGTAATTACAAAGTACATGCTAGGATTAGTCATAGAAGGGTGGAATCAAGTAACTTATGGCTAAACTTAATTTCTCTATGAACTGAAATTCTGTTTCAAGTGCTGAAATGTTAGGTACATGCTGAAATCATAGTTTTTGTCACAGCTTTACTATTGATTTATTGGAAACTAATTTCTAACACACGGGTACCATCTGTTCGATAAATTCCATGAATGAGAAACATAATGGTGGTAAATTAGTTTTGGGTTTGTTTGGTCTGGGGTGTAACAATTGCAGTTCAAGTATTCAACATTAGCTCTTTCTTATCGGTATCATCTTGATTATTATCATTGGGGAAAAGGAAATCATATGGGTAGCCCTGGTTGTGCACTTGGAGTTAGGAAGCCATGTTGGAGAATTTTGCCATGGTATTTCCTACATTCTATTGGTGGGATATCATAATTGCAACATATAGTTTAGTCCATTTGTTGTTTTCTTCCTTTTATTACTTATTACGTGGGCCATGTTCCATTGGAAATACTTGAAAGGTGATTGTATGTTGTTAGGATTGGAAATTGCAGAGAGGGAGCAAGTATTTTTCCAAGTAATGCAATGACAATTGTGTCATGAAACTTTGCAGGGGAATAAGCCATAGAACCCGCCATCAAAACCACGGGCACGTTGAGAACGATCTGGGTTAATGAATTTTAGATCGGTCAAGTGAATCACCTCAAGACAAGTAGGCATCTCCCTCACCTTTAGCTTTTGTCTTGAGATTTGAAAGTGAGGCTTGGTTGTTGATTAAGGTGTTTTCCCGTGCGTGATAATTATTCTGGGCGTTTTCTAGCACTCTAACAATCTGTTTTGAAACTACATTGTAGGGGTAACATGGAAAGAGTGGAAGTGCTTTTGGTGGATGATTGGCGTTCCACCGCCAATCTTTCTTGCTAAGCTCCTATTCTTATGGAATTGTGGTGGTATGATCAGAGATCCCTTAAGGTAAAATGCTCTCTTAACTTCTTCTTTTTTTTGTTATGGTATTAATATTGGCTTTTGGTTGTTAATGTCGACATACTTTGGCTTTGAGTTAACATAAGTGTTACCAACAAATTAGTGGCTAAAGCTCAGTCGAAGCATGCTTGCATTTTGGAAATGCGAAATAAGGATCACGGGTGTAAAAGTTATTGTAACTGATTAAAAAAAACTTCTTTGCCGTAATTATGTTAACTTCGGGCTCCTAATGTACTCAAAGGTACTTAATTTTTGGGTTTCTTTTTAGTGGCTAAAGCTCCTAATTTATTCCAATGTTCCAGTAAGTCGTAGAAAAATTGAGTCTTACAAATCTAAATGCGTTGACGCATTAAATTCCACCTCCCCCCAAATCCTCTTGACTTCTCCTATTTTAGTTAAATGGTATCCTCCTGGAGCAGGAACTTTGACGCTAAACATCGATGGTAGCTGGTATGAAAGTAAAGGAAAATGAGCTTTTGGTGGTGGTCTCAAAATAGGAGAAAGCAAATGGCTCCTTGGTTACCGTGACAAGTTCACATGCACCTCAAGTTTGGAAACTGAAATCTGAGCCAACTATTGTTGCCTAACCATCTCCTATTTGAACTTCTTTGTGTATTTTGTAGTTTTCTAGGCATAAGATTAGATTTTGGGGCTTGATTGCTTTTCGGTTACCGGAAAATTTGCTAGAATATAAATAGTGTACAATGGGAAAAAAAAAAAAGCAACCTCAATGTCAAGGGAGCAGAAAATACATGTTATAACTTCTTCACTTATGCCCCCCTCTCTCTCTCGGAATACACTCATTGTGGCTAAATCTTTAAAATATTCTAACACATGTTTTGGTGGTTTATTTCCATTTTCATGTCAAGGGAGCAGAGAATTTGATTTGATTGATTTAAATTTGATTTGTTGATCAGGATTTAGTTACTGGTGTCATTAGTTGGCGTTGTCAATCGAAGCAATATTACGTCGTGTCCATCCGTGCCTTCAGGCACGGGCATTCGCTAGTAATATGATAAACAATAAAGCTTCATTGTTCACGTACATGCATAAACATCTGTTAAGTCTAGAAGATCTGCATCACTTTTCAGAAATTATCGTGATTGCCCATATTCCGAGTGCGTTACATTTCGATCTCGAATATTCTGTGGTACCGACTTCAAGGATCACAAGTTAATCCTCACAGTATGTAACAAAAAAAGCTACGTGCGTGCATCTTTCTTTTTAAAAGTACTAATTTGGCTATCCTGTTTCGCATATATAAAGCAAGTAACAAATGTAAGTAGAACATTAAAATGCCAATAGGTGCTACTACATAATTGCTGCAAAAGAATTAAAATCAAAACAGAGTACAGCCATACCAATTCCACTCCAGCTCATAGAAATTGGATGATAAAAGCAGAAATCCAAGAAATTGTGATGACTGATGAGACAAAGATATAAAGGTAGCAGCACCTCAGGGCTCGGACTTATACACCTAATTTTGTTTCCTCCATGTCACACACTAAAAACTGGTTTGTTCACAATCATGTAATGCCAAAGCGATACGAGCGTTCCTTCACAAAGTCATAATCCAAACATGGCCTAGATTATCATCTGCAATCACTTCTCATACAATTTTGCCCACCCAAGATCCACCTGCTTTTAGAAGCCACTCAATGCAATCGGACCAAAAGTTCTTATCAGATAACAGCCATGATTGAGATTTCGTGATTCTGCAAGAGCTTATGCCCAGTTGAATACCAACCTAGAAAAATTAAGAATTAGAGAAATATGCATTAGATTAGATGCTCTACAGAATGACCAAGTAGATTATAATGGAGTGATGCAACAATATCACATTTTTCTTTGGAAAGTATACTTAAGGGAACTACAGAAAATGCAAGGAAAAAAAGCTAGTAACATCTTTGGCTAAACCACTCAAGGGAAGGGTCCAAAATAGTCTGAAATACGGTACTCAGTTAGACCTTCACATTTCTTGTACAGAAAAATTAGCCCATGTGTGTACCTCAGCATTAAACCAAGTGGAATGCCGAACCATAGGGCCAATTCAAAGGCGTTTCTCTGCTGATTTATACAATTAAAAAGTATTTTTTCCCATCTTTTGAAATAAAATCCTTGTCAACATTCTCATGAATATTTCAAAAAATGCAATTTCCAAGCCAGAAAAGAATACAAAGCGCATATACTGAAGAAAGATAAGAGATCAAACCTGCATAGCTGTACATGCCTCCAACGGTTCGTTACCAAGTCAGCTAACTTCCAAATTTTGAAAATTGAAAACCAAATAAGGATGTTGAAAAGTTGCGGTCTTCGCCTAATCCGAAGTAAAAAAAAAGTTTGGTGAGCAAAACATAAAAGTAAGTTGCATGACATTGAAAAAGAATTTAACATGCAGGCTTAAACAAGCACCAAGTACTTAAATTGCAAACAGTTCAACATTTAAGAGAATTAACAAGGACAGGCTTATGATAATGAATTTCTCCAATATTTAAGAGCATTAACAAGGACAGCTCAATGTTTACGGGCTTTTCAGTTTATAAACATGAGTATCAGATCGATGGTACTAGAATTCCGAATTATCATAGAATGGGCACCAAGGCCAAATACGTAATTTGTGGTTGTTATTTTTATTGTTTCCACTTTGTAATAGTAGTAGCAGTAGATCACCAAATGGCGTTGAATTAATATGCTATATCTACTGCTTGATCAGCTAGATCACCTTTTTGCATATATATGCTAAAACAATAACTAAAAAAATCATGAGGAAAAGAAATGAATGTGGAAGCCCATTCATCTACACACATGCAAAAACAAAGAGAAGTGGTCGAGAAATTAATAACACATGCAAGAATCAGAAGATGAATGGAATCAAGTAATGAGTGGGAAGAAATACCTGAGTGGGAATAGCTTATAGTTTCCCTTCCCACATATCGTGGATAGACTTATTCACTGATTACTTCACCATCGATTCTTATAAACGGGATGTGAGCAATCTTATGCCAGTCTTCTCCATCCTCCCTGTGGCAACGAGGTTCCAGCAACGGACAGCACCAAATTATCAGCTCTGAGAGGGAAGTGGGAAGCCTCTCTACTGACAAGGATTGGAGCTGAGGGCAGTTGTTAATTATCATGCGTTTGAGAGAGATAAGAGGTTGAAGGCCCCTTCTGTTGAGTGATTTGAGATTCTTCAGATCTGTGAAGCAGAGATATGTAAGAGTGGGGGGCAGCAGCCCCTCCTCTGGGAACGACTCCAACACATCTTCATATTCACCGTCCAGAGAAAAGTTTGTGAGAGAGGGTAGTGTTTGCAAACCCCAATCTCTTCGGCCACCAAAAAGTTTCTTGCAACTACCTATAGATAGGTTATCTAATTTGGAGGGCAGACCCCCTTCCGGAAAAGACTCAATTTCTGGACATTCGGATAAATCTAATGACTTGAGAGATGGGAGGAGGGTGTGCATTTGTTCTGGCAGAGCTTTCAGTTTCTTGCAATTCCTGATATAAAGATCAGTTAATCCGGAGGGCAAACCTCGTACCGGAAAAGATTCAATTTCTGGACAGTCGTTTATCGTTAATGACTCAAGAGAAGGCATTTGGCCGAGTGGCGACAAGGAAAAGCAATTCTTGCAATTCTCCAAACGTAACGACACCATATTGCCAAACTGTTGATCTCCTAACCAAGTAGGAAAATTTGAGCCTCTATAGTTTTTTATCTCAAGGAGCTTCAAGTCTGGAGGAGGCTCTAGGTTTTCAAGTACATCTCTTTCCTTCTTTGAATCCTTAGCAGTGCTACCCCATTCCAACGTTAACGATTCAAGGTGCTTTTTCTCCTTCAACTTAGCTTCCAATGCATCATTGCTGCTTGTTACATTTTCCAAACCTGAGATGGTGATTTCTCCACCAAGACTATTAAGCTCTTTCAACCCATTAATACCTGACCCGCACTTTCCCACTACAAAAGCAGTTAATCGTTGAAGATCTTTCAACCTACTTATATTCACTGGCATCTCTTTTAGGCTGGTTTCGCTTAAATCAAGATGACGTAATGAAATCAGTTTTACAAAATCCATTGGTAATGTTGTAAGAGAACAACAATGAGATAACAACAGTGTTTCTAAATTATACAGGGTACAAATTGATTCAGGCAACTGAGCGATTCGACTGTGAGAGAGGTCTAAAAAGCGTAGATGTATCAATTTGCCAATTGAATAAGGCAATTTTGCAATCTTATATCTCGGCAAAGATAGCAGCCGTAAACATGGCATTCCAAAAAAAATCTCAACCAACACCCTATTGCTCAACCACACCTTTTCGCTCCGCCATTCATTGTAATCGGATCTAGGGTATATTTGAAGGAAAGTCCTCAAACACTTAGCATCCTTAATTACGTTGAACTTATCAATGCCACCCAACTTACCTCGAACATAAGAGAAATGGCGTACATTCTCAGATGTATCACATGGCTTGCCATCCTCTAGCCTATAACGGAAATCTCCCATCACATATTGAGCTAAATCATGAACAAGATCATGCATGACAAACAAAGAAATATCAGCATTTGATCTTTGAAAAAATGACCTTGAAAGCAATTCACGGAAGCACTCATAACCTTCTTCTTCCACTGTCTTATTCTTCTTTGGTTTCACCAAAAAACCTTCTGCCATCCAAATTGAGACTAATTCCTTCATGTTGAATTCATAACCCTTAATAAATATGGAACAGAAAGCAAAACATCTTTTCAAATGGGAAGGGAGATAATGATAGCTCAATCTTAAGGCTGGAAGAATGTTACTCTTCTCATCCGGTAATTCCCATATGGCACTTTCCAATATATTGTTCCAATCCTTAACATCTCGTTGGGAGCGCAAAAGACCACCCAATGTTTTTGCAGCTAAAGGCAAACCTTTACATTTTCGCACTATCTTCCTACCAATCTTTTCAAGGTTACGATGTTCATTGCAATCTCCCTTCTCAAATGCATGTTGGGAAAACAACTCCCAACAATCTTCCTCTGGTAATTCAAGCAAACGATGAATAGGAACTCCTGTTTGCATTATAGACGCAACACCATCATTGCGCGTTGTAACAATAATCTTACTCCCGCGTTCTCCAAATTTGAAAGGAGTCATCAAGGCGTTCCAATTGTCATAGTTTTCGTTCCAAACATCATCCAAGATGATAAGAAACTTTTTCCCACTCAATGATTCCTTCAGCTTGACATGAAGTGAATCTAGGTCCTTTGCATCACAATCCTTCCCAATAAATTTCTCAACGATGGTTTTTATGATCCTTGAAACATCAAATACGTTAGAAACACATACCCAGGCTTTCTTAACAAAGTGCCCATACAATCTGTCATCGTTGTACAAAAGTTGAGCAAGGGTGGTCTTGCCCACCCCACCCATCCCGACAATCGGAATCACATCAATCTTATTACTACTTTCTCCATCCGAGAGTAACAATTTCATTATCTCTTCCTTGTCGTCCTCCCGTCCATAAACACCGGGTTCATCCACCAAAGAAGTTGTTGGCAACCTAGTTTGGGACCAGTTCCGTCCAACAACTTCTCTCAAACCAAGTACGTCTTTTTCTTTTGAAAAATCTTCTAACGTATCAATCATCTTCTCTAACTTGGACTCTATCTCAGCTTCAAATGATTTAGTGGAGGACGAGATCAGAGATTGTACCTGGTTTGAGCCGCTTTGGTACTCGGCTTCCACCTTGCACCGCAAAGCCTGAGTAGCAATCTCATCCAACAAGTCTTCAGCGTCGTAAACGGCACCTTTCAGCTCGTCGAGCCATTCTTTCACACCTGGATGAGTGAACTGCTTGTCCTCTGCATCATTGAGCACCTTATTAAGTCCAAGCAACTTCAACTTCAGCTTCTTGAGGAGACTTTCGTCATGCTTTCCCCGGAAGAAGTTGATGAACTCCTTGGAAGTCAAATGGCCGAGCAGCACTCCAAATGCAGCGCCGAGAAGTGCTTCTGCAGCCATGGTTTTTTCTGTTCTTATGCTTCACAAGATGGTGTAGGGAAACAAAGAGTGTAGGGAAACCAAGATTGAAAGCCTCTACAACCTTCTATAAGGGTAAGCAGAATGTATCATGGAGTGAATGTCTTTTTGTATTATTCATGGAGAGAGTTGAGTGCATTGACTGGCAGGTGACTGGAATATATGGAATTAATGTACTAATATTTTCTATGAGGAAATGTATTTTTTATTAGCGGAATAAATGTATTCCTCTTTATGGAAAGCCACCGGCACACCGC
Source organism: Rhododendron simsii (assembly GCA_014282245.1). Taxonomy (NCBI): domain Eukaryota; kingdom Viridiplantae; phylum Streptophyta; class Magnoliopsida; order Ericales; family Ericaceae; genus Rhododendron; species Rhododendron simsii. The sequence continues at coordinate 230,791 of WJXA01000178.1, read as the reverse complement.
TTAGAAAAACCTCTACAGATCAAATTTGGAGTGCTGGACCACAAAACATTAACAATAGAAAACATTACTCCCTTCCGGGGACATTGGATAAATAAAATAGAGAAAATCACGAATGCCAACCAATACATTTTGGAAACTAAAAAAGTCCAGAAAAAGAAGAATTGATTTGTGTCTGTAATATATTCTGGTACTTTTAAATCTAACCGACAAAAGTATGTCACTTTTGAAAAAAAATTAGTAGATACATTAAATTTTTGTTCATAGGGTTCGAGATTTATTTTACACCAAAAGACTTTATTGTTGTGACATTCCCTGTCCGATTTGGATTTTAAGGGAGATTTTTAAGAATAAATGAGTGAAGTGAAATCAAAAGAGAAAATTTATTAAGAATCGTGCGCAAAAATTTGGATACCCAAACGAACATATAGGCCACACAACGCAATTATCAATGGACCAAAATAAATGGAATGAGGGTGGCTTGACCAAATAAAGCTACAAAGACAAAAATGGGGTCGCTGGCATGCTGAAGACAACCCCACACGGTTTGATTCCTCCATTTTCCAAACTGATTGGGAATTTGTGGAGGAAGTGAACCAACCCGATACGGTATTGGAGTGAGATTCCCGTCCAGTATGGTTTACCCTCCGGTTCCGTCCAATTTGGCTTTTTGTGAGCCCACAATAATGATCGATGTATCCGACTAACGAAATTTTTGACATGGTCGTTGTTCTCGACGAACTCTAAAAAGTGAACAATAACTCATACTGGATGGGATCTGACTCCTTCCTTTTTCACCTTTATTTAGGGTTTCCTCCTACAATAAAAGAGGGGTGAGGGCTTTTCTTTTCTTTGAACGGGAGGGGTGAGGTTCATCTCCAATTTGCTATACAATTCATGATTAAAAAAAACATTATACAATGTAAAACTCAGACCCATTGTGATCACTTTTTCGATAAACAGATGTACGGGAAGCTTATTCGCACATTGATTAATCCTAAAGGACTATAAATCAAACACTAATTGAAAGAATATTACCAAATTATTTTTCCTTAGCACTTCCTCTCTTTTTTGGGTACATGGAATCGATCAAGAAATAAAAGTTTAGCAAACTAAAACCATTTGGCCATGAAATTGAAAGAGAGAGAGAGAGGGGCTAATTTTTTAAAGCGAGAGAGAGAGAGAGAGAGGGGCTAATTTTTTAAAGCCATTAATTCTATATTATTTAACTTTTAGATATACTGTTTTATTTTACACGATAAATTTTTGGGGAATTTTAGCAATGAACAATCTCACATGGTTTTTCCTTTTGCAACTTTTTCCTGGGTTGCCTCCCAGCTATTTGCTGGAAAAGAGGGGGGAAGGTTCATCTCCTCTCTCTTTTTTTGTCTGTAAACTATAAAAAGTTTGACTTAAAACTCACAAAAGCAAAGTTTTTTTGAAATAAAGACAAAACTAAAAAGTCGAAGTCTATAATTTTTTGATCAGCGAAAACATGGCCTAAAGTTAGGAAGGTGACCCAACCGAATAAAGCTACAAAGCCAAAAATGGGGTCACAGGCAATAATTCATAGTGCTGAAGATGGACTTGAGCAACCCCACACGATTTGATTCCTCCCTTATCTAACTGATTTGAAATTTGTGGTGGAAGTGAACAAAACCCCACGCAGTTTTCCTTTTCAAATCCTTTTTTTTAGCCGTTCTCTCCAATTGGCTAAAAGACGCTTACCAAATAATTTCCTCAGCACCTCCAGTTGCACATGGATTTGATCAAGAAATCAAAGTTTTGTAAACTAAACCATTTTTTGGCCACCTGCAGGGCACTTCTTGTAGTGCACTCTATATGGTGCAATCATAGTCATTCAAGAGTGCTTTTAACGGTCCAGATTTAAAAATAAACTACTCTTCCAGGGTTTCCGATTCCATGAAATTGAACTTGGGAAAAACAAAGAGAGTGATGAGTGTATTTGCAAAAGTACGTAGTTACACAAGTTTGTCGTACGTTCACTGGGTTATTTGGCTAAATAAGCCAAGTGACTTTTTTTTTCTTTATTCAAATTTTTTTTCGCATTTGTTAGTTTTTCGTCAATTTTTTTAGAAATTATTGCTTCTTCATGATAAGAAGAATCTAAAAAGTAAAAAATTACAATCGAAATTCAATTTTTTTTGAATAAAGACGAAAAAATTGGCTTATTGGCTTTTTTTTGTCTTTATTCAAAAAAATTAGGTTTCGATCGTAATTTTTTAATTTTTAGATTCCTTTCGTCATAACGAAGCAATAATCCCCCAAAAATTGATGAAAAATTAACAAATGCGAAAAAATTTTGAATAAGGATAAAAAAAGAAACCACTTAGCTTATTTAGCCGAACGGCTTAGTGTACATATGCAAATGATGCATTAATTGTAGAACTGATGAATACAACATACAAATCACCCATGTTTTACATTATTCCCATCCACAAATATTGATCAACAGATCGAGCAATGAAGATTACAAATATTGTCATACTACTAGTGGATCTTTGGAGAGAAAAGATAGGAATGGAAAAAGATATAAATATGGAGAAAAAAAATTCTGTGTACAAGTAACCAAAAAATCAAGATCTGAGATTTGGGTTTTATAATCTTCAACCTACAAAATCTGAAAACTAATCCAAAACCCATGCATCCCACCGGTCGAAACCCTAGCGCCCAAAATCAAACCTCACCTTAAACCTACAAAATCTGAAACAAAATCCAAAACCCATGCATCCCATTACTAGTCGAAACCCAAATGCATAAAATCGAACCTAAACCTGACTGAATCGATATAGCAACAGAGAGAGTGCGCGAAGAGTAGGAATAGAAAAACCACAAACAAAACAAACTCATACCTCACTGTGCGGTGAAGAATCAAACTCAGATCGAAAAGCACCCAAATCGTCACAAACCCTCGTCTCTTCGAAGAACAAGTGCGGCGAAGATTTGTGATAGGAAATGGGTACCTCGGGGTGGGAAAGGGGGGATTAGGAGGGGTAGATTCGTCCGAAAAGGAGGGGAATTTCGGGGGATTCGACAACAACTGATCGAGGGTAGCCCATCGCTAACACCCCCTCAGCTGGTGTTAGCTGGTGTAGTCGAATCCTTCGACTATAGAATACTCCCTCCCTTTTGGGATCCCAAACGGGGTATAAGGGTGGGTCCCAGGTGTTAAAAGGGGGATATCTTAACACCCCTCTACAATACCCCATCCAAACAGGCTCTTATAGAAATAAGTTGTGATATATAGAAGTTTATGCTAAATAATTTTGGCAGTAAATGAATACTAAATACGGTAGATTAAATAAATTGTTAATGATTTAGAAAATTAGTTGACTATATATAACTATCATATATACTTGGTGTATTTAAATTAAATAAGATATACTCCCTCTGTCCCAATTTAATTGTCATTTTTTAGAGTTCATGCTACTTTTCAATTAATTATATATTGTAATTTATAATGTTTTAGGTGATTTCGAAAATATTAAATTATAGAACAAATCGAGATCTATCAAACAAGATCCATATTGGATATAAAATTCGTTACCACTTTACAGATATAACTAGTTTTTTAATCCAGTTAGAGTGTCCACAATGGCATAATCAAAAGTGCTAAGTTTTTAAAATTAGCAATATTTGTGCAAAATATGGCTCACAATGCTATCATCAAACTTAGCAACCTCCTTAGAAACAATCAAATTTTGGACTTTGGATAACCAAAACTAATAACATTTTGTCAATAACCAAATTTAATTAACATCACATTCTCAATCAAATACACACATGATTACAAAAAAAAACGTTATATCTCTTCCCTTTTCCCCTCTCTTTCTTTTTCTTTTTCTTTTTCTACAATGTTTTCAAAAAAAAAAAACTTAAAATTATTTTTTTAAAAACTGTTTGCCCCCCAGAAAATATTTTTTAACTGTTTTTAAAAATTAAAAAAATTGTTCTTTTTTTGAAAAATTGTTTTGTTGAAGAAAGTTTTTTCTCAAAACCTTTTCTTATATAAAAATTAATTTTTTAAAAAACTGTAGTTACACAAAAACTATTTTTATAAAAAAATTTCAAAAAAAGTTTAAAAATTATTTTCTATTTCTAATAAATAGTTTTTATTAGTCTCAAATTTTATTTTTAGAAAAAACTATTTCTATGTTCATAGTTATTAGTTTTTTTATAATTTAAAAATGTGATGTGGCAACTTTTGGTTATTCAATTTTGATTATGCCATTGTGAACCTCTAAATTGCTAATCTTAATAATCTCTTAACTGGATAATCAAAAGCTGATGTGACAACTTTTGATTATTCATTTTTGATTATAGCATTGTGGATACTCTTAAAATAGAACTAAGACAAGTAAATTGAGATGGATGAAGTATAATTATACGGTTTGGATCCATTTGGAACCGAAACCATTAACGTAAATCCACAGATCAAACCATTTAATACGGTTTCTAATTTTTTTAAACTGGAATCAAACCACCCTATTAAAAAATCAAATCAAATCATTCAATTTGAATTGATTTGGACTGAATTCGTGGTTTGATGGATTTTTTCTCACCGCTGTTAACCGGCCAAAGTAAATGAAATGAGGGAGACTTGACCTGATAAAGCTGCAAAGACAAAAAAAAAAAAGTTGGCCCTGGTGCAACCGTATAGAGTAGGCCACACAACGCAATTATCAACCGGCCAAAGTAAATGAAATGAGGGAGACTTGACCTGATAAAGCTGCAAAGACAAAAAAAAAAAAGTTGGCCCTGGTGCAACCGTATAGAGTAGGCCACACAACGCAATTATCAACCGGCCAAAGTAAATGAAATGAGGGAGACTTGACCAGATAAAGCTGCAAAGAGGTTTTTGGCAATAATAATTCCTTGAGCAACCCCACACGGTTTCATTCCTCCATTATTATGGAGTAACTGATTGGGAATTAATAGTGGAAGTGAATCAATCCCACACGGTTCAGGGCTCATTTGTTTCAATGTAAAATAATTTTTATGTAAAATGTATTTTTTTAAAAAATAATTTTTAATTTTTGGTGTTTGATTAATACTTAAAAAATATTTTTAGAAATCGATAAAATAGTGCAGAGAGAGGGGGCTTAAATGGTAGAGAGATGTGAGAATATTGGAATTGAATGTAGGTCAAGACTAACGATCGAGGAAATTGAGCAGTAGAAGGCAGTGGGTTTATTTCGGAAAATAACTTATGGAATAGTTAAGGGTAAGTCATTTTTATCCAATTAATAAAAAATATTTTATTTCTTACACAACCAAATACCAAAAAATAGATAAAATATTTTATCGAAAAATATTTTACGCCCAAACAAACAGAGCCGAGCTTATTACCTTTTCACCTTTTTTCTGGGTTTCCATCCTACAATCAAAGAGGGGTAGAGCTGAAGACAACATACAAATCAGCCATGTTTTACATCATTCCCATTCACAAATATAGATCAACAGATAAATGAAGATTAATTATGACTATTGTAGTACAATCAATGGATCTTGGATCTTCAGAGAGAGAAGATATGAAGGCAAAAGACATAAATATCGAATTTGTAGCGAAAGAGCCAATTTTTTTTTTTTTTTTTGAGTTAAAAAACCAGGAAGAAAATGAATTTATATTTGTGAAAAATTTATTTTACTAATATGCCTGAAAAACGGAATATGTATGTTTAAATCTACTTTTCTCTCCCCCAACAAATCCAAGATCACACATAGCACAAGAAAAAAAAGAGAAGAAAAATGATAAGTATAGAATCACTGAGGATCCAATCGCCAGTAAACTGAACTTTTGATCCTGTTTAGTGCTTCTTGCCTGTCTAGCGTTAACAGAAGGAAGTTGTCGTGTTCCATTTTTACAAAAAGAAGGTTTTGGAAAAAAAAAAGGTAATTTCAAGGTTAAAACTCATGTGTTGACGCAAATAATTTTTCTACTAATATGGATCTTGTTTGATAGATCTCATTGAAATATTTTAAACAGTGCAAAAAAAATTTCATTTTTATTATATTTGAATTTAAAATTATATTCTTTTTGAAAAACAAGATTTTGGGAGAAAGCAGAACGTGGCGAAAGTGATCTAGCTATTGTCAATTTCTTTCTTTCTCCGTCAGTCCGTCTCATCAATTATTCAATTTTATCTTTCCAAGGCAGAGTTTTCTTGAAAAGATTTTCCATTTTGATTCAAACGCAAATGATGCAAAAGAAGCTATATATATATATCAGTCCTTTTCAGGTCCGGATGCCTTACGGTCCGGACCGTCCGGACCTCCCATTTCCCGATCGAATTTCGATGATCCGAGCTGCTCAATGTGATCAGAACGTGATTTTAAGGGTACTCGCTAGAAATGAGCAAAAAAAATGATCGGAAAGGGCTTGATCTGAACAGTTTTTTATTGAACGGTTCAGTAAAAAACTTCTCGGATTAAGCCCTTCGCGATCATTTTTTTTGCTCATTTCTTGTGAGTACCCTTAAAATCATGTTCTAAACACATTAAGCGGCTCGGATTATCGCAAATCAATCGGGAAAGGGGAGGTCCGGACGGTTTGGACCGTAAGAGGAGTGGACTTGAAAAGAATTGTATATATATATATATATATATATATATATATATATATATATATATGAAAAATAATAAGCAGCCTCATCCACTGAAAACACCATAACAAATGGAAAAGTACATGCATAAAGTAAAAACCTCAAATAACAACGTGAACAAGAGAATTCATAAAAAAGAAAATAAAGATAAAGTAAAAGATGTATCCACACCTATCTTTCACATTCAAGTTTACATCATTTTTTACACCCATTCTCTCACAATCACTTGTGAGAGAGAATGTAAGATTGAATTTGTCCCAAGCATTGCTCGATCATCTTACAAATGAAGAGTGTGTAATGAACAAAAACATGCATCTCAGACCTACTTGAATGATATGTAAGGGACACTTAGAATGGGTTTGGACCAAATTAATTTTTTTAAAGCCATTAATTCGATATTATTTAACTTTCAGATATACTGTTTTTATTTTTTGCAATAAATTTTAGGGGAACTTTCACATACATCCCTATACTTTTAGCAATGAACAATCAATTGATGAGCAAGTGATAATTTGATTACCATTCTAACTGGGATTGGACATTTGTGGTGGAAGAGAACCAACCCCCACACCACACGGTTTTTCCTTTTGCAACTTTTTCCTGGGTTACCTCCTAGCAATTTGCTGGAAAAGGAGGAGGTTCATCTCTTTCTTTCTTTTTTTTTTAAACAACAAAAAGTATGATGTAAAACTCACAAAAGTGAATTTTATTTTATTTTGAAATAGTACAAAACAATGGAAACCAGAGCATGATTTTGTAGGTTAAAGGCTTAGCTTTTTTCATTGAATCGTTGGGCATAATATACCCGAATGTACAGAATACAGATCCTAAAGTTTAGGACTAAGAAAGGAAAACAGATATTACATAGAACAATTACAAGAGTCCTAGTCTATCTTGTATATCTTATACAGCTAATAATGGAGAGAAATTAGGCCATATAATCCACGTGTGATTCCACATGATTTCGTAACACTCCCCCTCAAGTTGGCGCGTAGATATCGCTCATGCCCAACTTGTCGAGACAACTACTAAATGCTTGGCTTGATACTGCTTTTGTGAGTACATCAGCAAGCTGATCTTCAGATCGAACATGTGGTACTTCAATGAGTTTCGCTTCAAGTTTTTTCTTGATCAAGTGCCTATCAACCTCAACATGTTTAGTTTGATCATGTTGAACCGGATTATGGGCAATGTCACATGCTGCCTTATTATCACAGTATAATCTCATAGGACTGGTTTGTTCAACATATAAGTCTTGCATTAGATTTCTGATCCACAATAGTTCACATATTCCCTTAGTCATTCCCCTGTATTTGGCCTCAGCACTGGATCGAGCTACTACCTCTTGCTTCTTACTTCGCCAAGTAACTAAATTAATTTCCACCTACAAAAGTGAAATACCCAGACGTAGAACGTCTATCATCAATTGACCCAGCCCAATCAGCATCGGTATAACCTTCAATGTCCAAGTTGTCTCCTTTTGTAAACATAATTCCCTTTCTAGGAGATGACTTTAAGTAGAGCAGAATATGAGTGACGGCATTCATATGATCTTCGCTCGGAGCATGCATGAATTGACTAACCACACTTAGTGCATATGCAAAATCTGGCCGAGTATGTGCAAGATACATTAACCTCCCCACTAACCTCTGATAGCGCTCCTTGTTAGCTGGAATTTGCTTCGGATGCATACCTAGTTTCCAATTTTCTTCCATGGGAGTACTAACAGGACTGCAAGTGCTTCGTTTGCTTCGATATAAGGAATAACGCCCCAAGCATAGGGCTTAATACGTCAATTGAAGCATGATAATCCGGAAGACCGGGATCGTACCCAAGGGAATAATTATATGGCTTGGATGGATTTGTAGATGCAAGTACGGATTTCGGCTGTTAGGTAGCCGACCGAGTTTTACTTTGAACGGTGGAAATTTAAAAGGCTAACTTAAAACGAATAAACTAGATAAAAGATAGGCTAGGTCTAGGAATCACTAGCACTCATGACTTGAGCTAAATCACATTTTCACCAATTCACGCGGTTCAAGATACGCAATCAAGGTTCCTAAACCCGAAAATAGAGATGGTTTGAAAATCAAGCTAGCTCTAGAATTCTCTTGGTAAATACCTCGTGCGACAAAGCTCTAAGCATCACGTGTGGTGGGTAGGCGATACTCCCACCTACACGTGATCAAAGAGGTTAACACCTCGGCAATTTACCAAACGAATCTGAACCCCACATCAATTTTTAAATCCAAAAATTAAAGCTTTATTGGTGAAAAATGCAATTTTCGCCCAAGCCATGGGATGCTAATCATCCCATGACCTAACCCTTGAAACTACTCACACATATCTATGAAGATAAGAGCAAGCAAAAATCTACTTAGCATAATTGAAAGACAACACTAGAAGAAACTTGACTTAAAAGATAGATCGGGAAATAAATTACAACTTTAATTAAAGCAAGAATAGCAAAAGGAAACTAATTAAGGCATAGAATTAAGAAATAAAGTGCTGGAAATGAAGAACAAAATAAGAACAATGCAAAAAGTAAATTGAATCTAATCCTAGATCTAGAAAATGTCCTACCTAATCTACGCTACTTGTTTTTCAAAATGATGTCACAATCTTTTATACTCTGGGGCTTCCACGCGCAGAATATTCCCAAGATGCTCTGAAGATTCGCCCCTAAGGCCCTCGGCATCGATGGCAACGGCCTTAAGCTACGCCACTAAAGGCCTCGGCATCGATGTAAAGACATTTAGTCCATCGATGTCGAGCTTGATAAGGGACTGGAGCACTAATGGCCTTGGCATCAATGTGAAAGAAAAGCTTCCATCGATGCCGAGGTGAATAAGGCTTGCTCGCTGCTTTGGCTGCTGGCCTGCTCGGGCGGTGTCTTGATCTTGCCTTGGCAATGCTGCTTCTGCCTTGGCGTTGGCTGCTTCTGCCTTGGCGTCCAATAGTTTTCACAACATCTTATTTTCATTCTCTAAAGTTAAGTAAAGATTGCATTTTAAACCTTTCTTTTACCTTTTCTTTACTTTAATTTATTTAATGAAAATAAGGAAGTACCCTCCATTTGGAAACAATGGCATTACCAGAATTTTGAGATTTTAATCCAATCAAAATGTTGACCCCCAGCTTATAGTGTAAAATAGAAAACAGCACACTTTTCTATCGAATAAATGGCTCAAAACATGACCTTAATCTTTGAATAAAACCTTACAATTTTGAGGTTGCTCTTAGAAAAATTCAATGATCAATTACCGCCATTTTTTATCTCGAAAATCGATACTTTTTCGAAAAGTGATTTTTCCATACGTAGACAAATTTTTCAGAGGCCGATAGGGTCTTCATTGGTTCCTCGGGTACTTGGACATACTGGGGCTTTCTATGAAGTCAAAACATGCCTTATTCACATGATTTACCTGAAAACACTAAAAACAAACCTTACGAGTAAAAGCATATAAAGATTACAAAATAAGCAATGAAATTAGACTAAACTAGAGACCTAGCGCACCCTATATTGCAATAACGGGTGCTTATCACACCCCCCAACTTAAGGTTTGCTAGTCCCTAGCAAATAAAATGCAAAAAATTAGTAAACTAGCAACTATGCAATCCATTTCGCTATCATAACTTAGAACATGCTCACCACTACCAACTAGCAAGAGTTCAACAATTCGGCTTTTTATTTCATTTCTACAATTCACAATTTCCCGGCTTTTTATTTCATTTCTACAATTCACAATTTCGGCATTCAATTAAACAGGCTAAGTATCAAGCAAGTTAAGAGCAAGTTAAAAAGGTTTGTGTCCTCGAACAATGGGAGGATACGGGACACAAAACTTGCGAATTCTGACTAAACCATATCCACCGAAGAAGTGCTTGACAAACAGGCAATAGTGAACAAGAAATACTATGCCTCAAACAACGAAAGCACTTTATTCAACAGAATTAAAACTAGCGGATGATATTCGGATAACGAAAGGAAAGCATGCCATAATACTAATTATGCAAATATCAGAAAATCAATCACAAAGGAATTCATGCGCACAAAAGATCAACTAAGGTCTTTTTTAGCTTGTAATGACCTTGGTTACAAAGGAAAGGAACTACAAAATAGTGTAGTAGCCATATGCTAGCATGGTTCATCTACCCTTGGCCACTACCGACCCTAAACTACCCAAGACATAACCACACGCCGGCCAAGCACCAAACAAAATTACGAAGAAGAAATAAAGAGAACTACTAGATAAGGCCTACTAAAAACTACTACCACCGACTCGATCACACTTAGTCGCCATCCTCATCCGACTTCCCATGGTATTGAGCCTTGAGCTTCCCCTTTCCATTGAACTTTTTCTCATCCAGAATGAATTCTAGCCCATAAGTTAAACCAATTCTCTTATCAAAGTATTCAACCCTCTTTCGAATCCAATTTTGCTCTTTCATAGCATTTCTTTGATCTCCTTTCTTTGAAGAATAGAGTCATTTGAGGTGAGGTTAGTAGTGAGAGAGATTGATGAGCCAATTTTGGGGCTTTTTGGATAGGGAGATGAAAATTTGGGATTTTTGCTTTTGTAGTGAGAGAGGAAAGATAGGGATTCATGTATTAATTTTTGCCTTTTCGCATTCCAACCACTTCTATCATATTCACACCACCCCCAAATCTCCTTGAATCATTGAAAATCATTATCAACCCTCCAAACATCCGGTTGCCTAGGTTAAAGCAAAGAACGGGAAATAGACTAGGATGCAAACTAGGACTAGGTGACACATATGTGGTATGATCATGCAAAGAATGCCTTGTATCCTTTTCTAATTGCACCATGGCTTCCAAAATGATTGAAAATCGACATTAAACACAATTAGAGATGGACATGCGATTATTCACCTAACTACAAGCAATTTATTGAAAGATGGGGATATGGGCCAAAACTTGCTTAAAAACTTAACTCAAAACTTAACCCATTCAATTTTCAACTAAGCATGCAAATTGAGAAGCACAAAGATTTCTTAGGATTATTACGAACTCTTGCTAACTAACAATTATTGAGTATGCAACAAGTCATGAACAAAACTAAAGACTATGACAAAAGGATGGAATTGCAAGTAAAAAGCTTTTATTTGTTTTTGAAATTTTCAATTTTCTCATTTTTTTTTTTGGATTTTCAATTTCTATTGTTTTTGAATTTTTCAAATTTAACACAAAACACAAAAAACACACAAATAGCACATAAGCTAACCCCTCCCCCCAACTTAAAGTGATGCTATGCCCTCATAGCATTAGGAACAAGAGTGAAGAAAGGAAGAGTGCGCGAATGTACCGTCCAAGGGGAATGTCAACCCCTAAATACCTCGACCAAGTTGGAGGATTTTATGTCAATGTTTTGCTCCAGCCAGATTAGATGCTTCTAGGGTTCACTCCTTCGGTTCTACCAATTCGGAACCATAGCTAGTCACACAGGGTCATATCCAAAGCTTTATCGGACTAACAACCGCGGCACTTAGCCGCACCCATGCTTAGGGCTCCTGAATGCCTCACTCACTCCGGCTTTAGGCCCAATCCACCAAGGCTGGTGTGGTAGCATATAAACCCTGCAGAAGACTTAAGAGAACGACCTTCCACAAAACAATTGACATTAGAACCACCGGCCCGTGTTATCCGGCTTCAAACCAAACCAAAATGAAAAGATAGGAAATAAAAGAGCACAAGGAGCATGCAACGAATAAATCAAAACATGCAAAATAGAATGAAATGCACCACCCGATCATCACGCGATCACACGAGTCATACTTTTCTCCCCATTCTCTACCGGTGGGGTAAGCAATGGGTGGCTATACTAGACCGTTGAAAATGTGTTATGCTAGCGCCCGTAATAAAATCTATCGCTCGACCTCGCCAAACACTGAAGTTCAGCGTCCCCTGGATCAAAACAAAGTAAGGTATGATATAACCTAGCGTGCACTCTAGGAACACCAAACCTCACCCATAGACCTAAACTGCCACCGATAGGGTCAATCTCGGAGTGCATGGATCATTAACGATAGACTATTACCAAGAAAGACTACTGAAAGCCCTTGTTACACTAGCACATTAGTGATATCTTTTCATGTGATTTATCTCCAAGATTTTATTCAATGCAAAACAAAACAAAACATGCACAACTAAACAGAAGATGCGAAGCAAGAAAGAAAAACAAATATGCCATTAAGAGAGAGAGAGAATGAAAAATTAGAGAGAAAAAGAAAGAAAAGGTTCAGCCACACGTGGGCTACGAACATGTAGCAAGCCATTAAGAACTATTAGAAGAAACATAGTACTCCAAGCTACACTATTTGCCAAAAATTAAACTCGACCATGCCACAAGATAAGGTACTTTGAGTAAAGCAATTGCTGAATTCGTTTTAAAAACTTAAGTTCCACCAAGTGCATAGCCCAAACCAAATCAATTTTCAATTTGTTGACAAAATCTACAATATAAGGATGATAAACCACAAGAAAATTGTCAACACCAAGAAAATCAATCTGTTCTATGATTGGCAACTTCTCAAGAATAGGCTCACATGGATCTTGTTTTTCTATCAGAGAGTATAAGAAATCTACCTCAGCATCCATCTCTTCAGCAGTGAGACGATCAGGGACGGAGGATTTGAAGGGACAATTATAGCTTCCATGGGCGCCAACTCTTCAAAGATTGGTCCATAAGCATCTGGTTTAGCCAACAACGAATACAAGTAATCCACTTCGGCATCCATTTCCTTAGCGGTGAGAGGTTTTGCCAATGGATCTTCATAGTACACGCCCGAAGCTTCAAGTATATTCATCTCGTGAGCAAAGAGTAATTCCTTCGGGGAAGAATCAAGATACGAGGGATTAGAAGAGACAACTTTAGCGGTGAGGCGTTTCCCCCCTGGATCATCATATAGAGGGGGATCCACAAGAGAGGGGAGAACCTTCTTCTCTATCAAAGGTAGTTCTTCAAACTCTTCAAATTTTGGGGTCCAAGCGTTCATAGCACACACTTCATCCCCGTCTTTGAGCAAGGAATACAAATAACTGACTTCGGAAGATTCGAGAAATTCAGCCTCTTCGGCTGTAAGAGCGACTTTTAATGAATCACTATCGAGCAACGCATCCACATGTTCTTCTATAAGAGTGTCAATAAGGCTCACTTCATTCACGTTCTCGTCAACCCCCATTTGATTGCCCACATTAAAAATATTGACCTCCATCTTCATGTTACGGAAGGTCATGTTGAGAAGTCCGTTTCGACAATTGATAATCGCATCCGCTGTAGCCAAAGAGGGTCTCCCAAGAATCACCGGAGTAGAAGTAAAAGAAGAGTCATTTGGATTTGTGTCGAGAATTACAAAATCCACCGGATAAACAAACTGGCCAACTTGTACCAAAACATCTTCTACTACTCCCCTCGGTGTACGAACACTCCGATCGGCTAACTGTAGCGTAACTCGAGTAGGTCTCATCTCCCCCAACCCAAGTTCTTGATAAACGGAGTATGGAAGTAGATTGACACTTGCACCAAGATCAAGTAGAGCTTGTTCGATACGCTTCCCTCCAATGGTCACCGCGATAGTAGGGCTTCCCGGATCCTTGTACTTCGGAGCGATATTCGTCTGAATGATAGAACTCACTTGCTCCGTAAGGAATATCTTCTTTTGAACATTAAGCTTGCGCTTCCGAGTGCATAGATCTTTGAGGAACTTGGCATATGACGGAATTTGCTTAATTGCATCCATAAGAGGAATGTTGATCTTCACTTGATTAAATAACTCATGCAACTCCGCATTCAAATTTGGTTTCGCCAAAGCTCTCAAACGGTTGGGAAATGGTGCCGGTGTTGGAATAACTCTAGGATCCGGTACACTTTGTTCCTTCGCCTTACCCTTACCATTTTCCTTTGAAACCTCTTCGCTTGCCTCCTTGGGAGATTCCCCAAGGGTTGATGTTGGAATTGAACGATCAATAAGAGGGGGCAAATAAGATGGTTCCGGAGGCATCTCCACTTGGTTATCAACCACCTTTCCACTTCGAAGAGAAATAATAGCCTTTGCTTGCTCGGGGAAAGTCACCGAAGAGCTAGCAAAGTAAAGACCTTGAGAATTAGGCGGAGTGGATGTCATTTGCCGGCTGGGTTGAGGTTGCGTTGGAAACTTCCCCTTTTCTTGTTGAAGCATACCCACGGTAGTTGTCAATTTCCCCAACTGATTCTTGATATCATTCATCATCTGAGTTTGTTGCTCATTGATCGCAGTTTGACTTTGCAAGAGAGCACTGAATTGATCTTCCCAAGAACGCTTTGGTGGTTGTTGAAACTGAGCAGGTGGTTGTTGAAATTGATTTGCATGTGAGAACGAACTAGAAGAAGAAAATCCCGGCGAACCTTGAGCTTGAGGAAAACGGAAATCATTTTGAGGTTGTTTCCAAGGCAATTGAGGAGCGGGAGGAGCTTGAGAAGAACCCCCCTCAACTGGTTGACTCCAACGGAAAGCCGGATGTTGACGTGTTCCCGGATTATAAGATTGAGAATAGAGATCAAAACGTTGCACGACCTGAACTTCCTCCAGAGCAATCCCATTAATCACATTTTTCAAAGCCGGAATGTTCGGACAAGCTTCGGTAGAATGGCCCACCATCTCACAAATAACACAAACATCCTCCACTTGGCGTACCACTTTGACCTCTTGAGATTGAGCACTTTTAAGCTCCAACTTATCAAGCTTCTGAGCGATCTCCTCCAAGCGAGTTTCAAAAGCACTTTGCTCTGTAATAGAAAATTTTCCCGAACCAATGGGACCTTGATTAAACATTGCTCTTTCTCCCGGATCTGTAAACTGCCACGCTTGAGTTTTCTCGGCCAAAGACTCATAGTAATCCCAAGCATCCTCCGGTGTCTTCCCCATAAAATCGCCTCCACCCAAAGTGTCGAGAAGCTTTTTACTCTCTTGAAAACACCCCATGTAGAAATAATTGACTTGAAGATATAATGGAAAATTATGATGAGGAACCGCCATAAGTAAGTCCTTGTACCGTTCCCAATACTTATGAAAAGTCTCGTCCTCCCTTTGCTTGAAATTCTGAATCCGATCCATAAGCAATTTCGTCCGACTGGCCGGAAAGAACTTTGTAGTGAAAGCATCTTGAACCTCCCTCCAAGTACGTAATGAACGAGGCTTCAATGAATTGAACCATTGTTTTGCTTTATCCTTCAGAGTGAATGGAAATAGCTTAAGGCGAGCTTGATCAAGTTGATTCTGAGCAGGGACCAAGGAATGCAAAACAGACTCAAACTCCCGGATATGAGAATACGGATCCTCCAACTCTCGACCCCGAAATTCTGGAATTACCCGAATATACTCAGCTTTGAATTCAAAGACATTCCTAGCAACTGGAGTCGGAATAACGATAGGCGATATTTGAGGACCCCTTTCTGGATTGAGATATTCGTGAAGAGTACGAACAACAGCTTCTTCGGTCATTGGGCCTTTGCAAATGAGTTTGCGATTTAATTTGCGAGGCGGAGAATGTGCAGGATAAGCCCGAGTGATACTCCGGATTTTAGGCGGAGAAGAAGAACGATGAAGCCGATTGGAAATTGGGCTTCGGAACACAGGCATACAAAAAAAAAATACTACTAACTAACTAACATAAGCTACCAGACTGGAGGGGCTATGCCGCCACCTCATCACAACAAACAGAATATGCGAGGGGTTATGCCACCACCTCGGCTAAGCAATGCAATAAAATAAAGTAAATTAACTATCTATACTAACTAAGAACAAACTCAATATTTAGCCTAGCTTCGTTACACCTCAAGTTTGACATCACAGTCAGGTTAGAGGTATCCACCAAACTAAATACAAGCCACTAACACACAAACTACTAAACTACTACTAAGAGACGAAAGCGGGATACTTACAGTGGTTTGTCGAACCTCCAAGAAAGCCATAATAAGAAATCCCCGGCAACGGCGCCAAAAATGTTTCGTTTGCTCCGATATAAGGAATAACGCCCCAAGCGTAGGGCTTAATACGTCAATTGAAGCATGATAATCCGGAAGACCAGGATCGTACCCAAGGGAATAATTATATGGCTTGGATGGATTTGTAGATGCAAGTACGGATTTCGGCTGTTAGGTAGCCAACCGAGTTTTACTTTGAACGGTGGAAATTTAAAAGGCTAACTTAAAACGAATAAACTAGATAAAAGATAGGCTAGGTTTAAGAATCGCTAGCACTCATGACTTGAGCTAAATCACATTTTCACCAATTCACGCGGTTCAAGATACGCAATTAAGGTTCCTAAACCCGAAAATAGAGATGGTTTGAAAATCAAGCTAGCTCTAGAATTCTCTTGGTAAACACCTCGTGCGACAGAGCTCTAAGCATCACGTGTGGTGGGTAGGCGATGCTCCCACCTACACGTGATCAAAGAGGTTAACACCTCGGCAATTTACCAAACGATTCCGAACCCTACATCAATTTTCAAATCCAAAAATTAAAGCTTTATTGGTGAAAAATGCAATTTTCGCCCAAGCCATGGGATGCTAATCATCCCATGACCTAACCCTTGAAACTACTCACACATATCTATGAAGATAAGAGCAAGCAAAAATCTACTTAGCATAATTGAAAGACAACACTAGAAGAAACTTGACTTAAAATATAGATCGGGAAATAAACTACAACTTTAATTAAAGTAAGAATAGCAAAAGGAAACTAATTAAGGCATAGAATTAAGAAATAAAGTGCTGGAAATGAAGAAAAAAATAAGAACAATGTAAAAAATAAATTGAATCTAATCCTAGATCTAGAAAATGTACTACCTAATCTACGCTACTTGTTTTTCAAAATGATATCACAATCTTTTATACTCTGGGGCTTCCACGCGCAGAATATTCCCAAGATGCTCTGAAGATTCGCCCCTAAGGCCCTCGGCATCGATGGCAACGGCCTTAAGCTACGCCACTAAAGGCCTCGGCATCGATGTAAAGACATTTAGTCTATCGATGCCGAGCTTGATAAGGGACTGGAGCACTAATGGCCTTGGCATCGATGTGAAATAAAAGCTTACATCGATGCCGAGGTGAATAAGGCTTGCTCGCTGCTTTGGCTGCTGGCCTGCTCGGGCGGTGTCTTGATCTTACCTTGGCAATGCTGCTTCTGCCTTGGCATTGGCTGCTTCTGCCTTGATGTCCAATAGTTTTCACAGCATCTTATTTTCATTCTCTAAAGTTAAGTAAAAATTGCATTTTAAACCTTTCTTTTACCTTTTTTTACTTTAATTTATTTAATGAAAATAAGGAAGTACCCCCCATTTGGAAACAATGACATTACCAGAATTTTGAGATTTTAATCCAATCAAAATGTTGACCCCCAGCTTATAGTATAAAACAGAAAACAGCACACTTTTCTATCGAATAAATGGCTCAAAATATGACCTTAATCTTTGAATAAAACTTTACAATTTTGAAGTTGCTCTTAGAAAAATTCAATGATCAATTACCGCCATTTTTTATCTCGAAAATCGATACTTTTTCGAAAAGTGATTTTTTCATACTTAGACAAATATTTCAGAGGCCGATAGGGTCTTCATTGGTTCCTCGCATGATTTACCTGAAAACACTAAAAACAAACCTTACGAGTAAAAGCATATAAAGATAACAAAATAAGCAATGAAATTAGACTAAACTAGAGACCTAGCGAGCCCTAACGCAAATGTATCCCGACTCGCTTAGAGTGAAAGAGCCTACCTTTTTATAGATTTTATATAGAAGAACCTTGAGCTTTGAAGCAAGTGGTCTATGCTAGCTTGTTTTCGAGAGGAAGAGTTTGCTTTTCGGTTCACGCTATGGTATCGGAATGCCTCCCATTAGGAGAAGTTGGATCAGAAACTTATTACATGCCAGCGCTACTGCTGTAGTGGGAGGCGAGGTCAACGGTAAGTGGACGAAAACCCGCACCCTATATTGCAATAACGGGTGCTTATCAGCAAGCTGACAGACCAGTTCCATTCAACAAATCTAGGACATATTTTCGTTGAGATAAGAAAATACCTTTTTTGGATCTTAACACTTCAATTCCTAGGAAGTATTTCAACGGACAAAGATCCTTCATTTCAAACTCACGGGCAAGATGATTCTGTACTGCCTTCCTTTCTTCCAAATCGTTTCCAGTCACTATCATTTCATCAACGTAAACAATAAGAGTAGTGATCTTCTCTTTATTATGTTTGAGGAAGAGAGTATGGTCTGAGTTACTTTGCTTGTATCCAAATGCCTTCATAGAACTCGTGAATCTCCCAAACCATGCTCTAAGAGATTGTTTCAAACCATATAGAGACTTTCTCAATATGCAAACCTGTTTGCTTCCTTTAATCTGCATATTGCACCCGGGAGGCAACTCCATATATACTTCTTCTTGGAGATCTCCGTGCAAAAAAGGCATTCTTCACATCAAACTGATGCAATGGCCAGTCAAGGTTCGCAGCCAAAGATAGCAAAATACGAACGGTATTTATTTTGGCCACTGGTGCGAATGTCTCCATATAATCAAATTCCGTACGTTTGAGTATACCCTTTGGTGATGAGTCTGGCTTTGTACCGTTGAATCGTTCCATCAGCTTTGTTTTTAATGGTGAAGACCCACTTGCATCCGACGGGTTTTTTTCCTTCAGGTAAATCACCAACTTCCCATGTTGAGTTCTTTTGGAGGGACTTCATTTCTTCATTCATTGCTTCCTTCTACCTGGGATCTCTCAAGGCCTCCTGCACACTATTAGGAATAGATACAACGGATAATTGATTCACAAATGATTCCCATTCCTTTGAAAGTTTATGGTAAGACACAAAGTTACTCACGGGATACCTAGGTTTGGAGTCAAGAACAGGTTCATAATTTACTCTAGGTTTTCCTCTTGTGACTCGATTGGGTAGCATTTTTATGTGGGGTTCAAAATTTACTTGAGACTCTAGAATGGAAGATTTAGAATGTACCTGAGACTCGAGAATGGAATCGGATTGAGAGAGCAATTGGTTAAGCGGTACTGTTTGACAAAGGGAAGCAGGCACTGTTGGTGGTAGGACTTCTTCCATCTGATCCAGACTATTCCTGTAGAGACCCGTAAATAATTATAATTTCGAAAATCGTTTAATGCTTGAAAGGAAGTGTTTTATTAATAAAGTTGTGCGTTTGTTTGTGGGATGTACGGATATATGTTTATCGTTGTGTATCGGACACTTGGAGAATGGTAAAATATGAGTTTTGATGTTGTGTTGATGTTTGAAGGTGTTGGTAACAAGTGGGGTCGATTCGGTAATTGTTACAAAAAAAAATTTATTTTCTGTCCGGCTTGAGCCAGTACTGGCTTTTGCCCAGCAATGGCACATAATGCCCAAAAGTTGTGTGTTTTTTTGGCATTTTGAAGGCTCTTAAACTGGTACTGGCTTTTGCCCAGTACCGGTACATAGTGCATTTTTTTGCAAGTTTCAGTACTCTTTTTGGACTTCTACAAATACCCCATTTTACCATTTTTGACACCCAAAACCCACGAACCATACCTGGAAACACCCCTCTCACCTACCCAACTCCAATTTTTCCCAAAACTCTTGATTTCAACCTCAAATCTGCAAGATCTAAGGGTTTTCAACCTCAAAATCACTTGAATCTCACATTTGGTGAGCAAGGGGTAAGTTTGGTGTTCTTTTTCTAACTTTTTGGCACTCACCCACGTTTTTCTCTCTCTCCTCTCAATCACTTGTTGATCTTTGCTAGTTTATCATGTTTTTGGGTAATTTCCTCTCTAGATCTTGCACCTAAGCTTGGGAATAGCTTGTTCTTGGAAGATTTGGGCTTATTCTTCTTGGTGGACCTAGAGTTTTGCTCAAAACCCACTTTGGTAGGGATTTCTTTCATCATCTACATGTTTTGTGGTGAATAAGTGTGATGTGGGTGTTTATATGCTATATATGATCGAATGGTGTACTTTATGGCATTGAAAATCGTTTGTTCCTTGAAAGTAGTATAGTGGACTTGAGTGTTATGATTCATGAGTTGTATGTGACGTATTTAGTAGTGTTTGGTCTTGTGTGGAATGAGTTTATGGTATCGACGTTGGTTGTGATAATATGGTGGTCGTTGATGTGAAGTGATTGTAGAGTATATTGTGTCGCAAGGTGTGGGAAACACAATTTTGCGAGGGGGCGAGGGGTGGAGTATATTATATTGCTAGGTGTGGAAACACAATCGTAAAGGGTGGAGGATTGTTGGAAAGAGTGTGTGTGTGTGTGTGTGTGTGTATAAGTGTGTGAGAATGTTATGATATCTCGTAAATGGTGTTAACGTACATTTGTTTGGATTTGATGTCTAATTTGGTTTGCTGTATTCATGCTCATTATCTCATTACATATAGATTTTGTAGAAAATTTCCTACTGGGCTAGTGTAGCTCAGAAAAATTCTACTTTTCAGGTTCGAATGCAGGACAATAGATTGCATAACATGGTGAATTTGGAAACAAAGACATTTGGAAGGTAACATGACTTAGTTACTCATCCATTTTTGTATTAGTCAACTTTTGGATAGAGATGGTATTGTAACTAATTTATTTGTTGATCTTTTGACAAAACATTGTAATATACTTAAGACTTTATAAATATATTTAACTTAATTTGGGCCGTGGTGCCAATGTTGTAATAGTTTTTTAAACTTGAGGACCTTGTTGTAATTAAACAATTGGGAAATCTCATTTTGGGTCTTATTCATATTATGCGAGAATCTTCTTTGAATTGGTTTATTTATTTATCTTAAAAATTTAGGGCGTTACACTGATACTGTGTTGCATACCTTAAAATCTTCTTTGTTTTTCAGGTGGAGGGTAATTGTTTATGTGGGGCAAAATAAATAGCACCGGTGATGACTGGATGTACCCTAAACCTCTGATGGATTTAGGGTCTGGTCAAGGCTTTCGTCACCTAACGCCATTGAATTTTTTTCTTAAAATCTATTCTTAATTGGCGTTTCTTGGGTTTTCTTTTGCCAACATTTAGATGCAACTTCACAATTTGTGCTCTTGATGCAGCTTCTATTTGCTTTTGGATCTGGTTCTATATCCTTTTGAGTCACGTCATTGCTTGTTGTTGGCGCATAATTGTGATTATGGCATAAAACGTGGTGTGCATAATTGAAACTAAGTATACGCTCTGTTGATTAATGGGGAAATATAAGATATTAGGTTGTTACCGGATGAGAATAGATTGTCTCATTTATTTGAGAAAGTTTGCAATATGAAGTTCCTATTCGAATGCTCAAATTTTTTTTTATATATATCAAGTCGAATAAGTTTGTTATTTTTCCCTTTCAAATGCTATTTGTACTTCTGCATTTTACTGTTTCAATGAACTTGCATATCCTGTTTTATGTTTTGAAGGTTGAGGTGGTTTAGAGTCTTTTGTCTGGACTCATTCCCATCGTAATTCTACTTCCTATCAATATGTATATTCCTTCCAGCAACTCATTAGCTGCAACATTTCTTGAAGGAGAACATCAGGGAGTGATAGTTATGATTTGGAACGTTTGTTAAAACCAAGCACAATGAAGCATGTGACATTGTATTTGTCATCTTTACAGTGGCTGGAATATACGCTGAATGGATTTCGGTGGCATGCAGCATTTCGTTCGTGCTGATAATTCCTGCATAAGTTTGGGCCACGGCGCCAAGCTCAGTCTGGCAAGCTGGGATATGGACCTGCCGGACAGAAGTGAGTTTATTTACTGCAATACTATTCTTTTTCTTTATGCTTCTATCAATTATTATGTTACAAACTTTGAGCAAAAATTCCCCCTGTTGGTTGCTACTTCCTACTTATATAAAAGGAGCCACAAGGTGGCATGCCATTTTTTCAATTGGAGACAATTTTGCTTGCTTATCCCTGGATACATATATATATTAGTGTATACATATTTTGTGCAAACTTTTTTTTTTTTTTTTTTTGGAGATATATATTACAATCTTGGATGATTATTTTTGCTAATCCACAAAGAAAGAGAGACAATAAACTCTAGAATCTAGACCAATCACAACATTTTTTACTTTATGTGAAAGAGTAGAAGATGGGGGAAGGAGTGATTAATCAATTTGTTGCTGAAAATCGTTTGCTGAAATTGAATTTTGACTGCTGAATGATTAGGAGCTCAAGTATCTTTTTCCAAGAGCTGCTTTTGATGTTTAGCTGTTAAAATTGTTCAAATACTTCAAAGCTGGAAGCCTGAAACCATCTATTCGATGGTTGATACTGAATCAGAAGCCTAAAACTTTTAGTTTGGTCAGTTGGAAAACATGTTTCAAACTATTTACATACAGGCCAAGTGGCAAGTTGCTGAATTTCGTTTAAACACTGAAAATGAGGATGAATTGTGTGCATGGTGTAAGGCAATACTCTAGCAGCCTCTGAATTATATGATATATGCATTTTCTTAGTGCATATCATCTTGCACCTATCCAATCCATTGTTTCCACTAAGTATTATGGACAACGGAACACAGATCATGTTTTGATTTTAATGTAATTTGTGGATATTGCACAAATATCCTGATATATATTGGAAGAGATTTGAATTCTAATGTCCACTCTGCCTGTTTACTGATAAATTATCAATACTTCTTATTACCCAATTGGTTGGCTTAATGGTTTTTCCTTGGCCACAAATAAGAATTTACAACTACGACCATAGATTGTCGCCTTTTACTATGACCATAATGATTGTGATTCGGTATTGTACCTTGATACGATATGAATAGATACGTATATTACCATTTCATGTCCCGGAAGTCCTCTCAAGCACAAGGGTTTGTTGACCTTTGGATCCATGGTTCCTGATTTTTAGGGCTATCTTCTGGAATGAAAATAGAGGCCTTTAACTTTCAAAAGAACTCATTTCGGTTGGACTTTTTAAAAAAATCAATGTCTGTTCGAGTTGAAAGAATTGCTTCCAATGAAAAGATTTGCCTTCAAATCCAGTAGAAATTAATGTCTGTTGGAGTTGAAAAACTATCTTCCAACTTGTTCACATCTTTTGATTGAATGGGGCTTAGCTTCAATTCGATGGCTCTATTGTTGGGGTCTAGATTCGTTCCTTGCTAAATCTTAAAAATAGGTCAATATAGTAAGAAAACCCACATACTATGCCCATGTATCTTGGATTGGTATTTTTTGTTCTGCCAATGCAATTATCGGAGTCGCATTGTCGACAGATTTTCCTTTAGTTAAAAAAAAAGAGAGGATATAAAGATTGAACTGCATGATTCAACATGCCAGTATTCCAATGTACGCAAGA
Source organism: Rhododendron simsii (assembly GCA_014282245.1). Classification (NCBI taxonomy): domain Eukaryota; kingdom Viridiplantae; phylum Streptophyta; class Magnoliopsida; order Ericales; family Ericaceae; genus Rhododendron; species Rhododendron simsii. Next base: position 206,819 of record WJXA01000178.1, on the reverse strand, counting down.
CACCCTTCAAAATCAACTCAGCTCTTTGCTACATTACTTGGTCAAAATAATAGACCTACATATGTTCCGTGGGTGTCTTTGCCCTCTATGGCTGAACTATATTCATGATCCTGCTATTTTAGTATCGTTTGTTTGCTGATATCTCTGATTCTCTACCATGCTGGTGATCTTGGTGGGTAGCAAGGTGGAACTGACCTGTTTAATGGTTTCTGGATACTGATGAAGATTTATCTTGATTCTGCTGGTTTCATTAGTTGTTCATGGCACCTACTTGGCTATATTCTTCTCCAAAAAATGCTTTCTGCTGCTAATTGATTGTGTCTTCTGCTGGCAATTGGATGGATTATCTGTTTACACCTCCTCTAGCTACTATCTCTTGCTGATCTTGTTCATTTATATTGTTTTCTGCTGCTGTTTACTACTACTCTTGAGGAATATCTGTCTAATTCTGATGCTCATGTCTACTGCTTTTGGATGGAACTGTCTTCTGCTATGGCTGCTACTAAAATGCTGCCATTATTACTGCTGCTTTGGATGGCTGCTGTTTGCTGCTGATGACTACTGCATTGGGTGGAAAACTTATCTAATGATTCGTTGAAGATATTTGCTTGTCTTATGGATGGCTAATCTTCTATTGTTATGTATATCTGTCAAACATTAATACTTTCTCTTCTCTGCTATTTGACATACACCTGCTAATCTTTTTCAAACTTTTATGTATAAAGTGTTAACGTATCTCCTCCATTTTCATTTTTCCTATACTTGCCAACTCCATATCCACACTAGAAATGCAAATCTAACCCATGTTATCTATAATTGTATAACAGCAATAACCCATGTCATCTGCAAATCTAACCCACTTATCTCCACCCTTTTCATTTTTCCTGCCCTTAAATAATGTCTGTCAATGGGTCCATTTCTGGGTTAAACATCAGTTACAACCAAAATCCCAGTTGTTCACTGTGAATGGCTCCGTTTATTCTTAATTTACAACCATATCCTTCAACCAAGCATATATTTCCACATATTCCCTTTTGTAATCATTAAACCATTTGTCGATTATACATGGCATCACCCATCAATACAAATTTAGCATTGGGCTTCAAAAAATGCATACAGGTCTTAACACCATGCCCCAAAAAAAATATAATAATAATACAATTCAATGGGCACAAAACTCGTGCCATGCACGAGGCCGGACCAAGTCCATATCTATGCTTCATAGTCCAAAAGCATAACAAAGGGATGTCCACCATTTTCCCAAACTATGATTTCTCAAGGCCTAATTATCATGCAGCCAATCTAAGTTGACATCTTCTTTATGCACATGTATCTCCAAATCGTCGAGATAATCCTCATAATCTTGCCACAGACAGGCAGTTTCTTCATCACACGTCACACTCTTCAATTTCTCAAGACCCTTCACGGACAACGGCAACTCAGACAATCCCCAACAACCTGTCATGTGGATCTTTCTTAGACCACATAAATCACCCATTTCTCCTGGCAATTTAATCATGCCTCTACAGTCAGATATATCAAGGAAGTCCAGTTTCTTGAGGCTTCCAATCGTCTCTGGCAGCTCTAACAGTTTTGTACAGGCATGAAGCCTTAGCACTTTTAAATTTTCTAACTTCTCAAATTCTTCAGCAATTGTAACTAGCTTATGGCAGTTAGTGATGCTGAGCTCCTTAAGAGATCGGATTTCACAGAGACAAGCTGGAAATTCAACTAAATCGTTACAGTAGTCAATAACAATCTCGGATAGATATGGCAACATATCTGGGATCTGGATGGTACATTTGCGAAAAGCCTCAGAAATTTCACACATGATAAAGGATATCTTCTGCAAGTTTCTCAGTTTTAGTATGGAATCACTGATGGAAGAGATGAAAACAAGCTCAAATCTTATTCTCTTCAGGCTGGATAAATAACCAAGTAGAGGAATGTTCTGTATCTCAGAAGAGGAAATACCGTAAGTGGTGATAATTAAAACCTTCAGTTGGTCCATTTTCTCCATGAACTGGGGCAAAGTGTAGTTCCTTGTTTGGATGTTCAGCACTAGAACTTCAGCCTCCGGTAGATGCATGTCATGCCAGTTTGAGGAGAACCTTTCATCTGTAATTAAATGTTATGCAAAATAGGGAATTTCAGAAAACGGAGAAGCAAACAGCTAACACTGCAGATTACGTGTAATTTCCAATACACAAGTAAACCTGTGGATATAGACACGAGGCGGGGACAAATGGAATGCTGCCCTTGCTCAATCCACCACCTGGGGAAATCATTGCCTTCTATTTCAATTATCAATCTTTTCCTCTTCTCTATGAGCTCTTGGCTACACTGATGGATAGCTAGCTCTCTAAGTAGATAATGCTGGGTCGCAAAATCCACATTATAATAGCCACTGATCTCACTTGCATCTTTCCTGTGAGTGAGAACAAAATTAGTTGATCTTGGCGCAATCAGTTCATTTCCCTAAGAATAGTAAATATCTAATGCCATTGACTAATACATTGCAATGGAAGAAACAACAATATAATGCCTTCAGGCATCCACCAAACAGAGCAACATGAACAGTACCTTGAATAGTTCAAACTTCCCAATTACACCATACCATTCACTTTTCTTTGGATTTCAACTTCCTCTATGCAATTTGACCAAATCCACCAAACAGCTGATATGTTGGCTGTTGGAGATTTTGGTGAACTATAGAATATTATAACATGGTATTAGACATGTATGAACTATAAAATGCAACACAAGGAATGGCGATAACAATCAACAAAACCCCAACCCCTCGGGGACTGCTAGAAACCCTATCTTTCCCTTGATAGCTGAATATGGACAGACCTTAAATTAAAAAATGGTAATATATTCTTTTCACACTACGAAGATTTACAATTTCACAATCGATTTGAATCCCTCTCGCCTTGCAGAAGAATACTAGTTTCTTGGATCATAGTAGTCATTTTCATAATCTTCCCGTTGTAAGTCATCTCAATGATTTTCACTCCTCTTTCCCCCAACCAGTGTGACATCTGCTTTATCAAATAAACATCTATCAAGTATGCATCTTCTAAGCAAATGCATAAGATTACATATGAGACAAGCCTTGTTGACAAAGAATGGGTCAGTTTAGAGCAAGAATCAAGTATACCTTATAACGACATGGTCAACCAGACTCCGCATGGACAGTGCATGGAGAATTGCAATGGCCATCTCATCATCATCTAGGTTATACAGGCCCACCCACATGTCTATAAGTGCCATGGCAGGGATCCTTCGATCTTCAGGAAATGAAGCCAGGTCCAGGAAACACTCCTTGTACATTGCATCCAATGAATTTACGCTGCTTAGGAGACAGATTAAAATTTCTTTGTTAGAATCTGAAGAAAAAAGAGATTTTTCTTCAGACCACTGCTTCAGCGTCTGCTGCCAGATCTCCTTAGGTTGGCCACGGAGGGATCGGCCAACCACTTCAAGGGCTAGTGGGAATCCACCACAGCGTCTCACTATCTGCAATCCGGTGCACTATATTCAATCAGTCAAGTCTAAACCTCAGCAAAACAAAATATTTCTGGATATGTCAACAGAGCTCCACTTTTGATTCATGCAAAATGCAGTTAAAATCTGCAGTCGTAGGGTGTAGACTTGGTAAGAAAGTTTAACCATCACACCTAGATGAATTGACGCTCAGTGTTAGGTATAACACGGTTCAGCAAGTCACCATTTCAAAATTCAGAGAATGCAGTTTAATATTTCAAGATTAATTTTTGGACGACTATTGATGAAATAATTGTAAAACAGGCAAGCATAAATGCATATGAAGGAAGACATCGTTTTTTAAGTAATGGAGCACGTTGACATAAATGCATGGGCTAATAGAGCACAATGACATGAATGAATAGAATGTAAAGTCGTTTAGTTGACATCATGAGCTTTGATCAAGCAGAAAACCAAAACAAGACTCTGGTAGCCGCCCACAAGTATTTTGGAGAAGGCTTTGTTAAGTTCAGTTGAGACAAATAAAGATCATGCTAATTTTTTTACATACAGGAGTGTGTAAACATGTTACCTTATGCACAAGATCATCAGGCACGGAAGATCTTCCATCCTGTGGAAATGCTGAATGACGGAAAAGAGCCATGGCATCTTTATCACTAAGCAGTTTCAGTCTATAAGTAGACTCGAATCTTGGAAAAACAAATCGGGATGTGACCAAAATCTTAATTTCTGGGATATGAGTCGCCAAATCCTCAATAAGGGAATCCCATCCAGACCATACATCATCCAAGACCAACAATATAGGATAAGGTCCAAACTGCTTCAGCATGTGTTCTAATTGATAGATTGCTTCTTCATCCGTCTGGAACCCAGGCACTTGAAAACCCCTATGTTCAAATAGGCTCTCAATTACGACCTTGAGGTTTGGTGCCTTCGGAGCAGTGACAAAGAAGATGTTATCCTTGAATATCCCTGTCAGAACATGGTACGGTCAAATACAGTGTAAATTGTTAAAGTATCCAACTTCAAACCAATTGGCAAAGAGTGGAGAGGCCGCTCAAACTCATATACTAGTTTTGGGGGAGATAATTAACCGATGTGGGACAAATCCCAACACTCCCCCGTACGTGCGACCCCCGACTTGCACGTGGAGAGGTAAACAAAGGATCCATAACACACGGACCACAATGAAACAGAGTGCAACTATGGCACAAACAAAGGGGAAAAGCCTCCGAAGATCTAGCTCTGATACCATATTAAAGCATCCAACCCCAAACCAATTGGCAAAGAGTGGAGAGGCCGCCCAAGCTTATATATTAGTTTTGGGGGAGATAATTAACCGATGTGGGACAAATCCCAAGAAAAGATCGCACCCACACAATCTCACATGTGGTATGAGCCATGGCTCTATATTCTGCCTCTGCACTAGACCGTGCAACCACGGTCTGTTTCTTACTCTTCCAATTAACAAGATTACCGCCAAGAAAAACATAATATCCAGCGGTTGACCTCCTGTCAGACGGGCCTTCGGCCCAATCAAAATCAGTGAAGGCCTCAATCCGCAAATGACCATTAGCTCTATAAAAATAGACCACGTCCAGGATGAGACTTGAGATACTTGACAATTCTAAGAACGGCCTCCCAATGTGGCAAACGAGGAGCAAACATAAACTGACTCGCAATACTCACTGCAAATGAAATATCAGAACGTGTAATAATGAGATAATTCAGTTTACCAACCAAACGACGATATTGATCAGGACTAGACAGTGCCTCCCCCTGATCAATGCATAGTTTGACATTAGGATCCATAGGGGTATCGACAGGTTTCACGCCCAACAAACCAGTCTCATCTAAGATATCCAACACATATTTCCTTTGTGATAAACTAATACCATCTTTAGATCGTGCCACCTTGATACCTAAAAAATATCGCAATCTATCCAAATCTTTAGTATGAAATTGACTCTGCAGAAAGACCTTCAACGCATCAATACCTTTCTGGTCGTCACCCGTAATAATAATATTATCGACATACACAATCAATAACACTTTGCCTCGAGTAGATGTGGGAGAGAAAACAGAATGATCAGACTGACATCGATTCATACCAAATTTCAAAACTGCATCACTGCACTTGTCAAACCAGGCCCTAGGAGACTGTTTAAGCCCGTAAAAAGCTTTACGAAGACGACATACCTGAGAACGCTCCCCCTAAGCAACAAATCCAGGTGGTTGCTCCATATAAACCTCCTCAAGAAGATCGCCATGTAAGAAAGCATTCTTGATATCCAATTGAAATAAGGAGACGGACAGAACCAAGCTTCGCAACCGGAGAAAAGGTCTCAGAATAGTCAACACCATAAGTCTAGGTGTAGCCTTTAGCAACAAGGCGAGCTTTGTAACGCTCAACAGACCCATCAGGATGATATTTCACAGTGAAGACCCAGCGGCACCCCACAGTGGATTTTCCAAAGAGAAGAGGAACCAACTCCCAAGTCCCATTATCATGGAGTGCAAAGATCTCTTCCTCCATAGCTGTCCGCCACTCAGAAATAGATAAGGCCTCCTGAACAGTTTTAGGAACAAAGACAGAGGAAACAGAGGCAGTAAAAGCACGAAAGGTGGGGGACAGATGATCATAGGATACAAATTTAGCAATACGATGAGAGATAGTACAAGTGCGAATACCTTTATGAAGAGCAATGGGAGGAGAAGGTGGAGCAGTAGGGGCCAAAGGAGGTAGATTCGGATCTCACAACGGAGGAGAAGGCTCAGCGGCAGGCGGAGGTGGTGGTGCAGCTTTGGCACGGCGAACATATACCTGCATCGGGGGGTGCTGCTTTTGAGGTTGCCCGGAAGGAACCAAAATATGCATGTACTCAGACTGATCCGCATGAGGTAAAGTTGGAAAATAGGGTAACGACTCATGAAACGTAACATCAGCACAAACTCGCGATGCAGAGTGGGAGAATAACACTTATAACCTTTTTGAGTCCTAGAGTACCCCAGGAAGACACACTTAATAGAGCGAGGATCAAGTTTATCGCGGCCGGGATCAAGGGCATGAACATAACACGTGCACCCAAAAATTTTAAAAGGTAAAGAATATAAAGAACAACCAGGGTGCAAAATACGATATGGAATTTGGCCCCCAAGAACGCGAGAGGGCATACGATTCACGAGATAGATGGCAGTAAGGACGGCTCGCCCCAAAAGGATTTGGGAACTGTTCACCGGATTAAAAGGGCTCGGGCAACCTCTGTCAAATGACGTATCCTGCGTTCGGCAACCCCATTCTGTTGGGGAGTGCGAGAACACGAAGATTGATGAAAAATACCATGCTCGTCAAAAAAAAGCAGACAAAACATTATAGAAATATTCACCAGCATTATCAGAACGAAAGATACGAAGAGCAACATCAAACTAAGTCTTTATTTCCATATAAAAAGATTTGAAAATGGAGTACAAGTCTGACCAGTTTTTCATGAGATAAACATAAGTAAGCCTAGAATAGTCATCCACAAAAATAACAAAATACTGAAAACCATCACGTGATGAAACACGCATAGAACCCCAAATATCGGAGTGAACCAAATGAAAAGGACGAGACACTCGACTCTCTACTCTAGGTGGAAAAGAAACACGACGGTGTTTACTGAACTCACAGACTTCACATGGCAAAGACCGAAGACCACGACACGACGGAACTAACTGTTTGAGAGTCTGAAGGGAGGGATGACCAAGACGGCAGTGATGGTCATAAGGAGATACGGAAGCCTGAAGAGCAACAGAGGCAGGAGGTTCGCCAGTGTCAAAATAGTATAGACCACCACGCTCAACACCGCCACCAATCTTCTTCCCCGTTTGGAGATCCTGAAATACACAATAACCAGGAAAAAATGCAACCGAACAATTTAAGGATTGGATAAATTTACTAACAGACATAAGACTATGGGGAAAACGAGGAACATGTAAAACAAAGTCTAAGGTAAGAGAATAATGTAAAATAACAGAACCCACACCAGCAATGTCAGAAGAGGAACCGTCAGCCAAGGCGACACGAGAAGGCTTCACAAGAGGATAAGAACCAGAGAGGTGGATGGAGAGACCTGTCATATGGTCGGTAGCACCAGAATCAATAACCCACGAAGTATTAGAGGCCAAGCCAGCAAAGGTGGAGCCTTTCTGAGCGAACGTAGCAGTGGAGGATGAGGGCACATGAGAGGGCGGTTGGGAAATCAGGCGATGATACTCGTCCTCTAGAATAGTAACAACACGTGGAATGGAGGTGGGCACAGAAACAGAGCCATCATCCTCTGAAACAGTAACCTGATGAGCAGATGGGCGGCCATGAAGAATCCAACAAAAATCAACTGTATGATTAGTACCATGGCAATAGGTGCAGGAACGAGACTCACGAACACAGGCACGACTACTATTACTGAAATCACGACCACGACCACTACCACTACCACCAGAATCACGACTACCAACAGACGGCATCGAACCACTACCACCAGAAGCACGACCATATCCACGGCCAGGAGGACCACGACTGCCTCCCCCTGACTCTCTACCGCCAAGGTCAAAACCACGAGAAGAAGTCCCACCACGAGGAATCGTGGTGACCAAAGCCGAGAGGGTAGCGGGGTTCAAATCAACAGTACTATAGTCAAGAACAGAGGCCTGACAAACGCGACTGAACACCTCACTGAGAGAAGGTAACTCTCTATCACCCAAAACATTGGACCGGATAGAATCATATGCCCGCGAAGGTAATCCAAACAGAAAACGAGCCACCTGTAAGCGCTCCTGCTGACACTCCATAACCTGAATATCTGAAAAAATAGGCTCACAAGTGTTGAGCTCCTCACAAACACCGCAGAACTTAGCATAATACTCCTCCAAAGATAAGCCGCTAAGTTCAAGAGAAAAGAATTGTTGATGAAGAGCATAAGTCCGGCAGAGATTATCAGCCCCAGAAAACATCTCCTTTACCTTCAGCCAAACTTTCTTTGCAGTAGATAAGAAAACCAGAGTATTCTTAATATTTTCCTCCATACTATTCCAAAACTCAACTCAAATCTTAGCATCTACAGGAACCCAAGCACCATATGATGCGGCAGTCGCCGCAGGAGGGTCATCAGTAAGGTAATGATATTCGGACTCCCCCACATAATAGACCTCAACAGCCTTAGCCCAAACAGCATAGTTCCGACCATTCAACAAGGTGGAGGTAATAGATAATTTCTCACGAGACCGAGAAGAACGACTAACAGCGGAAGTCACAGTACTACATGTAGATAGAGAACTAGAAATAGATTCGGTGCCGAAGCCCATTGCAAATACACGAAGTAACCACAAAAAATGGAGCAAACAAGAAGAAATTAGGCTAATAACACAGAGGAAGCCACAAACATCAATATGTCATTAGTACCAGCGAACAAGAGCGATAACGTAAGCACATAAGAGCAAATGGAAGCTGAAATAAACAGCATCAGTAGCAGCGAAGGACTCCGAACAGTAATAGCAACAACAGGACCCCAAATCACTAGTATAAAAGCCAAATAATGAATACCCAACGTACAGCAACATGGAGTAGGGGGCAGACCACGCTATGTGCTGAACAAGAATATAATAGGCTACAGAAGAGCAGAGGCACCACAAAATCAAATAACAGATCGCAGAAGCAGCAGCCAGAGGGTACGGGAGAGCTCGCCGGAGACTGCGGCAAGCGGCGAGGGTTGCCGGAGGCTAGGTGACCGGCGGCGAGGGTCGCCGGAGGCTGGGTAGGGCGGAGGAAGGTCGCCGGAGGCTGGGGAGGGCGGAGGAGGGTCGCCGGAGGCTGGAGGGATGGCGGCGATGGTCGACGGGCCCTGGGTGGGCATGTACAGGGGTCGTCGGCACGGGAACTGGAGGCTGTAAGGGTTTTCGGAATGAGGTAAGGACTACCGAGAGTGAGGGTGGAGGATTTAGGGCTGGGTTAGGGCCGGCGGTGATGGGTGGGGGCCGACTGGTGTCGGGGAGAGCCGACGAGGGCTGGGTGAGGGCTGGGGTTGCCGAAGGTGGTGGGTAGGGGGTGGCTGTCATGGTGGGAGCTGCTATAGTAGGTTTAGGGTTTCAAAGGTGGTTTAAGATTGGGATTGAGAACCCGCTTTGATACCATGTTGTTTGGAGAGGAAAAAAGTGTATAAGGTAAATTAACCTTCACACATAATCATTTATTTATATAAGGAGAGAGTTCATTACATAATGTAAATAAGCAATGTGGGACTAAACATAATATACTTGTATACTAGTATTCCAACATAAATGAACACAACATGTATGTTCATTACTAATTTAAAAGCATTCAATAGGCTAAAATGCAAAACTAAGTGATAAAAGAGCTAGATGACATTCATCTGTTTGTTGGTTAGTTATCCTTGTCAGCATGGGTGATTAGAGTTGGTAACACAGTTCGTTAAGGACTGAGCTTGATAAAGAGAACACACACACAAATACACACACATATGTGTGTGTGTGTGTATTGTTGTTAATCCCTCTTGATACATACAGCAAGTATCCAATTCATTGCTCACCTTACTCTACTCTCTCCCCCTTTCTCTTATTCTATACTTCTATTGACTTTCAGAAACAGTAATTATTAGTTTCTTCATTTGTATTCTAAGAGATAGAGATGCGGTTAACTTTTGTTTTCTTCATTTGATTTTTATGTGTAATCTCAGTAGAAATACCCAACCAATCGAACATGAATTTCTCACCAATTCTCACCTTTCTTTTGGCAGAAACAAACTGGTTAAATAAGAAACTTCTCCTTCCCTCAATCTCTTGCCATCTCTCACATCATTTCTACTCCACACATGAGGGAATTCCTATTTCTAGTTTTTGTGATCTATCTCCGCATTGCTCACTATACGGGCTGTTGATTAACACAATCAAATGCTAGACAATCTTAAACAGCTGATATCTCAAGTCTCATTGACAAATTTAACAAGCAATCTCATAGTCTGATTCAAATTAGCACCACCTAATAAGCATGGATGCGGACACGGACACGAAACATAGTAATCATGAATAAATGCGAAGACAGACGCGGCGGGCAACATGGAAAAAAGTGCAAGTACGTATATTAGGATAGCTATTTAGTTGTTATTCATATGAAAATTACATCCGAAATCATCCATATCTAAAAGTATTTTTACAATTCTTATTGTTTCAGATTTCAGTCAAGCGACGGTTCTATTTGCTCAAAAATAAATTTATTCCTACTTTTCCCCTTATATTTTCGAGATGTCATAACTCCGAAATAATCTTTCAAAATTATAACCCATCCCGGTCATTTTTCATCCGTGTTCAAGTTGCGACAGGGGTGTCTCTGAAGCAACGCCGGTGTATCCCCGCTTAAAAATATTTATATTTATTGGACACGCTACTTGGGGTGTCCCCACGGCAAGCAATTAGGAGTGTCCGTCCTCCACAAATAACACCACTATGTTGGAACATATTTAAGGATTTAATATTTTCTTTTAAGTGAATGTAAATTGTCACTTTTTGGAGTTGTGTCTTTTCAGGGGCACCTGTTCACTGTGGACGCGTCATTGATGAACAAAGATGTCCCTTTCCCTGGTGACCATTCTTAGTCACAAGTTGGTCTATAAATATCAGTTCTCTTCTTCTTTCTTAGGGGATTTGGAAAGTTGTTTTTGTCCATATATTCATTTAGTCAGATTCATTTATTTTGAGAGACTACAAAACACTAGAAGATTCGACAGACCCAGAGACTATAGTGCCACTTCTGTGGGGCGTTCAATCAAGTAGTGCTGGGACATAGATGTCCATGCAAACTGCAAACACCATAGCGGGGACGGATATGTCCGAAGTACAGACTGCCACACTTGCCTTGATCACTAATTTGTTATCATCGTTTTCCTGGTTTTGAGTACTAATTTTATCAGCATTCTAATGTTATTGATTTCGTAAACATATTTACGAACACAACCACATTCACCAATCCGCAAAAACAACTACAGAACGTACCTCTAATTTCTTCATCATGACACACCATCTTCGCCAACGTAGTCTTCCCACACCCTCCCGGCGCCGAAACTATCACCACCTGCTCACCACCACTCACCACCATCACCTTCACTTCCCTAACCGGCTCCTCAAGCCCCACCACAAACCCCCTAACCCTCGGCACCAAACAGCACCCAACAAACCCATTATTATCACAAACCCCTCCCCCGACCATCGTCCCGATCCTCTCCACCTTCCCGTCAATCCTATTCACCGTCTCCAGAATCTTCTTACTATCCCTCGAAGTCTGTGGCGTCACGTCGATCTGAAAGAACCTCACGAGCGAATTATCGAACGCGATCAGCCTCTTGGCGTGCAAGGGTTTCGCGTAGAGGTTCCACCAGCGCACCCCGGCGCACTTTAGCACGAGGCGTTTGCCTTCCTTCAACTTGTCGGTGAACATTTCGGTCTCGCTGTTTGGTCGGTCCAGGACCCGGTTCAGCTTCTCGATGTCCTCGAATATTGGGGTGATTTGGTTCAGGGTCGATTTGAGTTGGTTCAAGAGGGGTTTGAATTCTACGGCTTTGGTGATTACTTCCTCGACGGCTTTCAGTAGCTCGCCGAATACGGCTCCGAGAAGAGCTCCTCCGACGAACGCAGCCGCCATTGATGGCTTGCGGTTGTGGGGTTTCGGGAACGGAGATTTTGAAGTGAAGGAGTGCGGTAGTGAGGAAATTGCTTGGGAGTTTTCGGAGGAATTTAATAATTGGAGTAGAGGAGAAAAGGATAAGTATGAAAGGAACTTTTGCAGATATGTTTTCAAGAGTGAAAGGAATTGGATTCCGATTTTTTACTGGAGGAATTTTGAATTGGTAGCGTTGGGGTATTGGTGCGAGAGCTTGAGATTGAAACTTCGCCGCTCCCACCGTCCCACGTGCCTTGACTAGACATTTCGGTTGGCGAGGAAGAAGACAACGGAAGACTACCAATGGTCTACTGGCTGCGGGACTGTCGTGAAATTCGTTTAGGCCCGAAATTTATGCGTGCAAAAACTAGCCTGAAACTTAGGCCCCGTTTCAGAAACGAAATAAGAACTTATTTTTTATGTAATAAGAAGGTTTGTTTCTGAAAAAATTGAACAATTACTTATTTTTTGAGAAGACAATTTCAAGCTCAAAAATCATATACTTACGCAAATAATTTTCCTATCAATATGGATCTTATTTGATAGATCTCATTGAGATCTTTAATACGGTGCAAAAAAAATTGAAAAATTATTTCTCATTTACGTTATTTTTGAGTTTGAAAATGTGAAATAAGCTGCTTATTTGGATTTTGTGGAACAAACCTTCTTATTTTTCTTTGAGAAGTGGCAAAATAAGTACTTATCTTTTAAGAAGGTTTCTGGAATGGAGCCTCAGAACCCAAATTCGAACTCAAGCTCCGATATGTTTAAAAGAATTGTGTGTCCAGCTCGTTAATGAAACGAGCAGAGCTTTTCTAGCCAAGTTGAGTTTTAGATTATCTTCTTTTTGAAATTATTGTTTGACATATGGATATGTTTCAAATACGCTCGCGTACGTTATGAATATGTTTTAGATACACATGGGATAAAAATATTATTACTTAAAATATATGAGTCGAACTGTAATTATGACTACATTTTTTTTTTTGGTTACGATAGCATTTCTATCCATTCAACTTTTTTGTGTAGTTTGACATTTTCACTGTACTAGTTAAGTAGTACTACTACATTTTACAATGCTTTTAGGTAATGGGAAGAAAATTCAATTTTGAACATCAATGGGAAAGAAAATTCAGTAGTCCAAATTGGGAGGGCCCAAAAAAATCTCTTAAATAAAGCTGCTGGATCCCACATTCCAAAGGAATAGCAAATTAGCAATTTCTTTAAGAGAGTGTGGATAAAATGTGTATTCCACCCGCCAATCGAAACCCAGGGAAATCCGATCCCCTAATCTCCACCTATACCTATACCCCTTTTTCCTCCCGCATCTCGGTCAATTCTTTCCCCACCACAACCAAACCCCACCCCCTCCCCTCTCTTCACCCTCCTTGGAAGAGGGTGAACATCACCCTCCTTTTTATTGGTTGAAATGGTATGAATTTCACTACAAAGTGATGTTATGCTTACCATGCAATACACTTTTTGGTAAGCATGACATTACTTTGTGGTAGGGTTCACACCATTTTAACCAATAGAAAGGAGGGTAGTGTTTACCCTCTTAAGTGGAGGGTGAACAAAACTCAACTAGTTTTAGTGCACCTTAACTAATTTTCATTCTTTATCCGGTCAAAAGAAGGTCATCCGCTCCAAGATTAGAGATTTTCTCGATCCGGTTAAAGGAAGGCCATCCGCGCCAATACTAGAGACTTACAAGAATTAACTTTTTGGCGGTCTGATCCCAAGAACCGAACCCTATTCAATTGTATGGAAACAAACACAACAATCAACTGGAATGGCTTTGGGGGCTCTCTCTCCCCCCTACAAAACAACTACTACTCCTACTACGTACAAAAACAGACCAATTCCTAGCACACGAACAACCCCCCTTTCACATTTTACTTAAAATGTATGAGTCAAACTGTTATTGGATTGAGTGTTCAAACAAAACTTAAACATAAAAGTTAGTACTACGTATGCATATACTGTCCCACATTGCTTGTCTCTTGGGGAAAAAACCCATGCAAATTTTTATCAAAAAATTAAGTATTTCGGTTCATTTTTTGAAATTCTGTGCACCAAATTAAAGTACTTGATGAGTTCCTCATCGTGATTTCCTCCTCTCTCAAAGGTCACCAAGAGGCACAATTACTTGAGCTCTTGACACGGCATAAGAAGGCCATTGGTCAGTCTATTGCCGATATCAAAGGAATTGATGCCTTGATTTGTTCCCACCACATCTACCTAGAAGATCATGTGAAGCCATCCCACCAACCACAACGCTGCTTGAATCCAATCATGAAGGATGTGGCGCGGGTGGAGGTCTTAAAACTCTTGGAAATCGGGATGATCTTATACCCGATCGCCAATAGTAAATGGGTGAGCCCCATCTAGGTGGTCCCGAAGAAGTCCGGCGTCACGGTGGTGAAAAATGCAAATGATGAGTTAATCCCTACTCGTGTCACCACCGGATGGCGCGTCTGCATCGACTACTGGAAGCTCAATGCGAGCATGAGAAAGGACCACTTCCCTCTCCCCTTCATCGATCAAATCTTGGAGAGGGTCGCCGGTCACTCCTTTTATTGCTTCCTTGATGGATACTCCAGATAGAGGTCATTCTTGAAGACCAAGAGAAGACCACATTCACATGTCCGTTCGGTACTTGCGCATATATCCTTTGGCTTGTGCAATGCACCGGGAATCTTCTCGGGGTTTATGATGGGCATCTTCAGCGACATGATTGAAAAGATCGTTGAGGTATTCATGGACGATTTCTCAGTTTTCAGTGACTCTTTTGTGTCTTGCATTGAGAACGTGAAAAAAGTCTTGGTGCGGTGTGAGGAGAAGAACCTCGTCTTCAATTGGGAAAAGTGTCGTTTTATTGTAATCCAAGGAATTGTTTTGGGGCACATTGTGTTGTCCAAGGAGATTGAGGTTGATAGAGCTAAAATCGACTTGATTTTTAACCTCCTTACCCCAATATGTGTAAAGGGCATCCCTTCCACCTCCTCTCTAAGGACACACCCTTTGCGTGGACGAGTGCATGCGAGGATCCATTTGTCAAGCTTAAATTGAGTCTCACCTCTCCTCCAATCGTGCAATCGCCCTATTGGAACTTGTTCAAACTCATTGCGATAAAAGCGATTACGCCACTAAGGCGATGTTAGGGCGAAGGAAGGATAAGAATTTTTCTATCATCTATGATGCGAGCAAAACTCTTAACGAGGCTCAAATGAACTACTCCACCACGAAGAAGGAGTTGCTCGCGATTGTCTTCGCCATAGACAAGTTCTGGTCATACTTGGTAGGATCCCCTATTTTGATTTACACCGATCATGCCCCTTTGAAATACCTTTTAACGAAGCAAGATGCTAAAGCGCGACTTATTAGGTGGATCCTCCTACTCCAAGAGTTTAACTTGACCATCAAGAACAAGAAGGGAGTATGAATGTGGTGGCCGACCACTTGTCTCATCTTGAATTTGAGGACCATTCATCGAATCTTCTCATTGCGGACACTCTCCCGAATGAGCAATTGTTCGGTGTCTCTAGTTGCTCGTGGTTCATGGACATTGTGAACTATCTTTCCACTGGCCAACTCCCAAGTCATTGGACCCAAGAGCGGAGGTGTTTTCTCATTGAGGTGAAAAGATTTTTCTTTGATGATCCTTACCTATTCAAGAATTGCCCCGATCAAACTGGCTGCTGGTGTGTCCCCGATCAAATCATCCACCGGCGTGTCCCTGATTTCAATCAACAGGGGATTCTTTCTTTTTGCCACACCGAGGCATGTGGCGGACACTTCTCCGCTAAGAAAACCACTGCCAAAAATTTCCAATGTGGCTTTTATTGGCCAACGCTATTTAAGGGTGCGTTTGAATTTTGTCTAGCTTATGAGTGATGTAAGCAATTGGGGAGCGTGACTCGTTGAATTATGATGCCCTATCATGATAGTTGAGATCTTTGATTGTTGGGGCATCAATTTCATGGGACCTTTTCCGTTGTCTCAAGATTATAAATCTTGACATCCTCCTTGTGGTGGATTATATATCCAAGTGGGTTGAGGCGACTCCCACTCATACTAACGATCACAAGGTTGTGATCGAGTTCTTGAAGGAAAACATCTTGCCGCAAGCTATCATTAGTGATCGAAAGACCCATTTTTGCAATTGGCCTTTCCTTGATAAGGAAGTATGCTATCACGCATAAGGCATCCACCGTGTATCATCCTCAAACAAAAGTTCCGCTTGCAAACCATGAAATCAAGCACATACTCGAGATGACGGTGAATCCTAATCGGAAGGATTGGTCACTTTGGTTGATCAATGGCTTATGTGCCTATCGAACTGCG
Organism: Rhododendron simsii; assembly: GCA_014282245.1. Taxonomy (NCBI): domain Eukaryota; kingdom Viridiplantae; phylum Streptophyta; class Magnoliopsida; order Ericales; family Ericaceae; genus Rhododendron; species Rhododendron simsii. Next base: position 190,258 of record WJXA01000178.1, on the reverse strand, counting down.
TACAAAGATTGTATTGGGCGCTTTGCCCGATTGGCTTGTGTATGGAAAGACATGCTACCTCCTGGTGGAGTTAGAGCACAAGACATATTGGGTGATAAAACTTTTAAACTTTCGTTGCCTGCCATCGGTGCTAATTGGAAGCTCCAACTTAATGAGCTTGAGGAGATAAAGAGATATGCGTATGAAAACTTTGAAGTTGGCCAAAAGGTGTTTTTGTATAACTCTAAACTCCATCATGGTATTGGGTCAATGTCAAACCATTTAAAACGTCGCAGAGGATTGTGAATTAACCAAGTGTGGAACCAACCAAAGCCATAACAATTGCCAGCAAGCGCAAAAGTGACGAGGCTCAGGAGTAGTAGTTAGAATATTAAGAGATTTGTATGTCTTTGCAACTATCATGGGAAGAAATGTACGACCTTCACTTGCTTCACAATATGTGTCAAGCTTTCATCGAGCAATTTCGATTGTATTCAACTATTTTTTTGTACTCATGCGTTTGAAAAACTTGTTGCTCTTTGACATTTTCACCAAAAAGGCCTAAACAATCTTCTCTGGTTCTTGCTATTTTCATCCCCCCTCAGCCTAGCCAAATGGGGCATATGCGGTGCATGTCGGATTCTAATGAAATTTTAAAAATTCGATCAAACAATAAGAGAGAGAGAGAGAGAGAGAGAGAGAGAGAGAGAGAGAGTTGTTGGAAATTTTCAGGATAGTGAATGGAAATTGGGGCACACGAAGGATCACCGAGGCAACCGAAGGATCCCCAATCCGGGTTCATTGTACCTGGACGACTTCTTCTTCATTTCCAGCAATTTTCAGCAAGTTATTGCCCCATAAAAGAGTGGTTTGTGGCAGATTTCAATCACCAATTCATTGTGGCAGTTTCATGTTTTGAATTACCCTATTCAAGGCTGTGAATTGAAGGCCCTATTCATTTTCTGGATGTAACAAATCCTTCCAGAGGTTTATAAATAGGGTAGTCCCGTTTTGGATTGGTCACAAGTTCAAAACCACACTCCAAGTATACTCTGAGTTCGTTCTTGTGTGAGAGAGAGGCAGACGTAGCGTTCAGTTTGCCAAGGCGGCTTTCCGGTGGTGTTCCGTTAGCCGTGGTCTGATCATTCTATCCTAGGAGACAGATGCCGGTCAACCTCCAACACCCAACGGTGAGGCGGTGAATCTGTTTTAAGGAAACTGATTCAGGGCTCGGTTCGGTGTAACAATGTTTCTGTATATTTCGTTTCTATTCATGCTTACATAATCTGTAATCTGTTTTGTTATTAATGGAATTGTACTCTGAATTTCCGATCATGTCGCAATATTTTTCCTAACAAGAGTTACCAGACGTCGGTAGGGAAGCCTGCTGATGCTGAATCCGACGGGGTTTCCCATCATAAATGTTTAAATCCTTAGCAAAAGTAACGCCCTTTTCGGCACTTTCATCATTCCATATTTTGCTGGCAAGTTCAACACATTTGCAATCATGGGGCGAAGCATATTTTTCCCACTCTGAACAGATTTAAAGTACCTATCTTTCATCTTATAAATCTTAGTCAAAATCTGACTCTCGGAAACATCAAGATCAACAAGTGATTTCTTGATTAATTCATAAAGATCATCCATATTCAAATTCTGAGGTGGGAACCTGAATTTTGTCAATTCATTAAGCAGCACAACCTCGTGCTCCTCGCTCCACACTCGGCTAATTGCACCTCGTTTCTTCATTTTTGGTGCCACCGCCATAAGATTATGGATGTTGTTGAGAGAGAGAAAGAAAGAGAGTGTGTGTGTGTGTTTGGAGTATGGGAAGTGTGAGAACCCATCCCAAGCCAAGTTCCCACATCGGTTGATTGAGAAAAGAAGAAATGGTTTATAAGAAAATGTCCACCCGCTACTGTATAACTTAAGATTAATCTTTTGAGCCACGTGGCTAGGCGAATGGTTAGCAGATCAGCTGAAGCGGGTCGTTACAGTTGGTATAAGAGCACAACCTTGGTCTATATGGTGGGGGCCACCTCTAGAATCTGGTACGAACACACTGATTGTGTTGTATAGAACGTCACACTATGACCATCAAGAAAGGTTCCTGAGCCAATGGAACGATGCAACGAAGATGTTGCAACCAAGGTGGGGAAATTATGAGAACCCATCCCAAGAGAAAACGCCCACCAGCTACTGTATAATTTGAGATTAACCTTTTGAGCCCTGTGGTTAGACAAGTAGGTCAGCTGGGGCGGGTCATTACAGTTGGTATCAAAGCACAACTTTAGTCCACATGGTGGGGGCTACCTCTAGAATCTGGTACGAAAACACTGATTGTGCTATACAGAACGCCATAATATGACCATCAGAGAAAGGTTGCTGAGCCAATAGAATGATGCAACGAAGACGTTCCAACCAAGGTGGGGAAATTGTGAGAACCCATCCCAAGCCAAGTTCCCACATCGGTTGATTGGGAAAAGAAGAAATGGTTTATAAGAAAATGCCCACCAACTACTATATAGCTTGAGGTTAACCTTTTTGGTCACGTGGTTAGGCGAATGGTTAGCAGGTCAGCTAGGGCAGGTTGTTACAGCCTTATAGGAAGAGGACAGAGGAGGTGGTTCCGATCTGCTGGGGGAGAGAGAGAGAGAGAGAGAGAGAGAGAGAGAGTGTGTGTGTGTGTGTATGTGTGTTTGGTTCTCTGTGTATTTTTATGTAGTGTTTTACTCCATATAAGAATAGGGATGAGAATAGAGAGGATGTGTTTGATTACAAGAAATCAGAGAGAGAGAGGGCACGCGGCTTCAACTCCCTAGGAAAGAAAACGTGCATGAATTCAAAAATTGCTGGGTAGTTCTGGAGAGAGAGAGAGATGCAAAATCAATTTTTGAATTCATGCACATTTTCTTTCCTATGGAGTTGAAGCTGCATGCTCTCTCTCTCTCTCTCTCTCTCTCTCTCTCTCTCTGATTTCTTGTAATCAAACACCATCCTCTCTATTCACATCCCCATTCTTATATGGAGTAAAACACTACATAAAAATACAAAGAGAAACCCCCCCCCCCCCCCCCCCCCCCCCACACACACACACACACACACACACACACTCTCTCTCTCTCTCGAGATCGAAACCTCCTCCTCCGTCCTTCTCTTCCCATACTCCAAACACACACACACACTCTCTCTCTCAACAACATCCATAATATTATGGGTGAAAATGAAGAAACGCAGTGCGATTAGCCGGGTGTGGAGCGAGGAGCATGAGGTTGTGCTACTTAATGCATTGACAAAATTCGGGTTCCCACCTCAAAATTTGAATCTGGATGATCTTTATGAATTAATCAGGAAATCACTAGTTGATCTTGACGTTTACGAGAGTCAGATTTTGACTAAGATTTATAAGATGAAAGATAGGTACTTTAAATCTATTCAGAGTGGGAAGAAATATGCTTTGCCCCATGATTGCAAATGTGTTGAACTTGCCAGCAAAATATGGAATGATGAAAGTGCTGAAAAGCGCGTTACTTTTGCTGAGAATTTAAACACTTACGATGGAAAGCCCGCCAGATTCAGCATCAACAGGCTTCCCTACCGATGTCCGGTAACACACACTCTCTCTCTCTCTCTCTCTCTCTCTTGTTTATTGTTTGATCGAATTTTTTAAAATTTCATTAGAATCCAACTTGTACCGCGTGTGCCCCGTTCGACTAGGCTGAGGAGGGATGAAAATAGCAAGAACCAGAGAAGATTGTCTAGGCCTTTTTGGTGAAAATATCAATAGCAAAAAGTTTTTAAAATTCATAATTTTTCATAGTACAAAAAATTAGTTGAATACCAAAGCACCTTTTGTCTTTGGTTTTATAATGCCCGTGTTATCATACGCATCTCTCCTTATCTCCTTAAAGCTCATTAAGTTGAAGCATCTTATGAGCACCGCACTCAGGCAAGCGAACGTTCAAAAGTTTTATTGCCCAATACACCTTGTACTCCAACACAAGCCGATGGGCAAAGCATCCAGTACTGTCTTGTACGCGATTCGATAGGCCTGTAAGACATCAATCAACCAAAGTGACCAATCCTTTCGATTAGGATTCACAGTCTTCTCGAGTATGTGCTTGATTTCACGGTTCGCAAGCCCGTTCGTTTGAGGATGATACACGGTGGATGCCCTATGCGTGATAACATACTTCTCCATCAAGTCCTCGAAGGGCCAATTGCAAAAATGGGTCCCTTGATCACTAATGATAGCTCGGGGCATCCCAAACCGGGACAAGATGTTCTTCTTCAAGAACTCGATCAAAAACGGGTCCCTCTCTGGAATTACCTGTCTTGCTTTGTTTGTTCTTCCTCTCTGTGCCTTGGACCTTCTGCTGTGGAGGCTTTCTGCTCAAACTTGGCCACTAAAAAATGAACTAGGATAATATTACGTTGGTAGAATGAAATTTCCATAATTGTTTTGGTTAAGATTTTTTTATAACCTCGCTGGAAGTTTATGGGTTTGCTGTGCAGTAGCTAGCTATAAACTTTCATTTGTCACAGTAAACATGAGAAGCTAGAGCGTCGGCTCACTTGTGGTTAGAAGACGGATTAGTTGTTCTTGGAGCTAGCAATGTCTCTGAAATATTCCTCATAGGTATGTTACTCTCATTCCACTTTTTTATTGTCCTTGTGTTTCTTTTTTGTCTGGTATGATAGTTTAAGAATGATGGACACCTAATGAGCACCTGCATTGCACGTGCCCGGGACTAGTTACTGCATTGCACGTGCACGGACAATAATCTAAAAAATGCATCACCAAATGACCAAACCATCCTTATAAACAGGGATGGAGGTAGAGAGAGAGGATTCAAACAACTGATTTTTTGGCGCTTAACAGGATTCAAACAACTTGATTTTTTACCCTAGACGTTAAAAACAGCGATTTACAAATTCAATGATTTGGATCATGAAAGCAATACCTCCATGACTTTCGTTTAAGGACCATAATAGAGTTGAATCGAGCCTTTATTATTTGTTTTACAGAAAATAAAAGTCCCAGACAAAAACTTTCACTTGAATACATAGATATTTTAATATTTTAATTCACAATATACAAGTGGACTCCTATCGAATTAACAGTGCAACCTCCCCATAAAAATCTTGGCTCCGCCAGTACTCACAAACATCATAGAACTCTTCCCAATAGATATCCTAGTAGAACATCTTCTACACGTCCAAACCAGCAAATGACGGAAGGACAACAAATGAAATTGCCTAGCATTGAAGATTGTACCTTCGATACTGAAGTTGTCATACACGAAAAAGCAGACGGAAGGAGAACAAATGAAAATGCAGCTTTTCGTGGCGTCTAATAGTGACAGCCCCGTCTCTCTGTCGGACGCATATGACCAGAAGAACAGTTAGAGGGAACAAACCTCATCCAACCCTGCTAAAAAGGATAGTAGTGATGATCAAATAGCTATGAAGCACGGATACTCCAAAACTAGTCGCGTACGTGTATCGGGTACCAATATATTTATTTAAATATTTCTAATTACGAAAATGTTTCTGATACGCGAGTATAATTGAGGTAAATGAAATTCTTTTAACGGGACAAACTGTAAATATAATATATGCATATAAAACTACTCTGTAGAAAAATAGATTGAGTGGTAAGTCAATCGATGCACACTCACAGAGAGAGACGTAACCCTAAGGCGGGTTCCACAAACTCCTCGAAGTTCGGTTCCACACCCTGAGGTGGAGGATTCAGTTCATTAGGTGTCTCACCCTAGTGGTATTTTCACTACCAAATCTGCTTGGGAAGCTATTCGGGAGAAATACTGTAATGATCCTGATTTTTGGTAAATAAAAATTTAGTTAAATATTTTAATTTTTTTAATTACTTGAAAATTTCTTTTTAATTTCTAATAATCCATCATAATTAGATTTGAGACTTACAAATTATATCTCCTTGCACCAGACAATTTAATCATTTTCTAAAGACAAGTATGCTTGTAGAAGCACTTGTATATTCTTCTAGTGAATAAAATAAATTCTTAAATTATATTTCTTGGCTAGAAATCCTACTTGGCAAGTAGAATTAGCTTCCAACCAATTAGTTAGAGAAACCTAATTACCATTTCACCTAGTTACAATCTCCTAACCATAGATGGACCTTTTTTACCATCTTTCAACCTTGTGAACCCCTCCAAACCCTAATTGAACCATTGGACATTAAGAAGTAATTATATTATACTTTATGACTAGTCTTTTCAAACCTTATTCAACATTATTATCCTTCTACCCTTTGGATAATAAATGTTAGGAAAATTTTATATCCCTTGGGTAATAGAAGTAAGTCACCCACCAAAGTCACTTCCCTAGATTTTTAGGTACTTATATATAGGTATATGTACCTCATAGATTATTTTAAGCATGCCATCTTAGATTTCTTCTACCAACGCAAGTTATATATATAGGTACATTGTACTAGTGAGAGATGGAGAGATATGAGAGGGATTTGGAGAGTACCTTGACATGATCTTCTTACATCCTTACAAACCATTTATTTATGCTTCTCCAAGTCAAATCTACCCACCACTGTCCTTATATATATATACTTATTAAACCAAATCTTGAACCATCCCTTCTTTCTTCCATCAAATCTTCCTAAAACCTAACCCAAAGTACAAAATCTAGTCATTTCAAGACCTTACTTCTTCCATTAACTCTCTACCCATTGAACAATAACTACTAGGAAAAATTTTATCCTTTGGGTAATAGAAATAAGTCTTGCCAAAAAAAAAATTTCAAGAAGTACACCAAGATTTGATTAGACAAGTCAAAACTAAATCTCATCATATTACTTCCAAAAGAAGTAAACCTATTTTCTTTTCATTGAATTATCACTTGAAAGCCCATAACCCTCACTCTTTTCCTAGACCTAGTAAGCTAGACCTATTAGGACTACTCGGTACTTAAAGTGTACTTATATTTATATACATAGTACGAGAGAGAGAGAGAGAGAGAGAGAGAGAGAGAGAGAGAGAGGCCGAAAATGGGAAAGAGGGAGTGAAGTGTGTGATTGTGTTTTGATACACTTACACAAGCTAAACCTTTTAGCCACCCTCACACTCAACCTAAGTACAACATGACAACCCATTTCTAGACTTTATTTTGTTTTTTCTTGCAAGCAAGCCATCCTAAGACAAGATAAGACCAAAAACCCTTCATGATTTGTCACTTCAAGGCCATACCTATCATAATTGCCTCTTTACCCATTGGACAATAATTTCTAGGGAAAAATTTATCCCTTGGATAATAGAAGTTAGTCTTGCCAATGGGAGCCAAGATTTTTGCTATAAATAGGACCCCTCACTTACCATTCAACTCACACCTTCCAACCATTCAATTTCTCTCTCTAGAATCCTTGAGTTCTTACTTTGTTCTTTCTTGTTCTTGGTGTTCTTGAGTTCTTCAAGAAACTCATCCAAGACCGCCACTAAACCACCACTCGACCACCTCATCGATCCCAAAGTTTAGTAGTTTAGTCGAGAGCAATTTTCGAGAGAAACCTTTCTCTTTCGAAGCTACTGTAAGCTTACCATAGGAAGTCACTCGTTCGATAGCGGACTTGCCTTTCAGTAGCCGCCCTACTGCCAAGAAAAACGGTAGAATACTTCTAACCACTTTCTCTAAGTATAAAGTTCGTATATGTAGAATCCTTGTACTCTAGAAAACTATATTCACGTTTTGTGTTTGAAATTATAGTAAACTTGTTCCACTAAAAACGCGAAGAGAAATGTGAGCATGATGAATAACTCGACTTTTGCTTTAAATAAATATGTGTTATTTTGAACTTCTCCAAAAGAAAGAAAGAACGGATTTTTCGAAACATAAACTTGATTGGAAGTATTCATATTTTGATCTTAAAGATGGTTATGAGAATGCATATATGTTTGCTAGGATTTCTTGCATTATTTGTGGTTGTGTAATAAAGCATAAGTGATCTCCACTCCAAAGGCGTCCGTACATGTGGCGTTATGCTTTAAGTGGTAAATTTGAACTTTATAGATAATATAGAGTTGGATGATCTTGCTAGTTTAGTTTCAAGATTACAATGAATGATTTATGTGAAAAGTCCTACATGGAGTCTATGCATGAAAACGAGACACAGAAATCGAGAAAGTTAGAAACATGACACCTAGGGTGTGTTAAAGACAAGGTGTGTTTTGAAAAGGAAGATGTTTTGAAAACAGCAATGTGGCCGGACTTGGTAGCTCATTGTGTGGTATATATGTGTGTGTGTGTGCCAATGGGAACCCGGTGCGGCGGAACCATAGTGAGGATACTCAGGAACCCAGAACGGCGGAATCGAGGTTGGGTGTGTAGCTTGGTTTTCTGCGGAGAGGAGCCAATGCAAAGTTTTGAGTGCCAATGGGAACCCGGTGCGGCGGAACCATTGTGAAGATACTCGGGATATCGGAACGGCAGAACCGAGGTTGGGTGTGTTAAAAATGCTTTTGGAAATGTTGATTTGGTATATGAAAATGGTGACACAGTCTACGATGAGTCGCGTAGGAGAAACTCAAATATCATAGACACCAACGTTAGACCAAGGAATGTGGATGTGTCATTGTTAACTGTTTTGATAGATATGCATGTGCTATGTGGAAATAGTTATGGTCTATTGTTGTAAGTTAAAGGTTAGTGGGTATAGGATTATTCTGCTGAGCTCTTGTAGCTCATGGTGTTACCTTTGGTGACTCTGACATATTATACTGGTGGCGACGCTGATATAATATGTCAGACTTTGTAAATGATGAGCAAAGTAAGCTGTACACCTTGGAGGCCTTCGGAGCTGAAGAGCTGGAGGCGGAACTATAGTTAGGAACCCTAGTTTCCTTCCTTTGTGTAATGAAAGTACTCTTACGAGGGTTATGATGTAATAATGAGCCAGACTCTATTTAGATTTTCAATAAAAATTGTCTATTTAACGTTATCAAAATTTGGGGCGTTACAAATACCCTATTCAGCCTAAGTTCAAGGTTATTTGGGGGAGTCACAATGTCCCTAGATGGTTTTTAATCTTTGGTTGGCAGCTCTTTACAGACTGAGTACCAAGGATAGATTGATGAACTGGGTATGGCAATGGATGCTCTTTGTCGCCTCTGCCAGGATGAGAAAGAATCACATCATCACTTATTCTTTAATTGTTCATATTCTGCAAGAGTTTGGCAACACTTGGCCTTAAAAATAGGGTGACTGGCATTTTCTAATAATTTGGAAGATGTTCTTAATGGTTGCAGGGCAATGTAATAGCTTTAGATTTATTAGTCTGAAGTGTACATTGGCAGCTACAGTTTATGGTCTTCGGTAGGAAAGAAACTCTCAAATTTTTTGTGCAAAGATGAAGAGACATACGCAGGTGGCAACAGATATAGCCAAAGGAATTCATCCTTTCCTTACCTCTAGAAGAAATGTTAAACATTCCTTGCAAAATAGGCGTATTTGTAAGATGTGGGGACTGTCTCATAGGGTTCTGCATTCTGTATAGTTTTACAGTGTATAGCGTGTTCTGTGTCTTTTTGGTTTTGTTTAGCGCTGCCTCGTATGGCTGATTGTATAAGTTGTTTCTTGTACGGGATTTAATCCCTTGTACTTTGTATCTTGGTTTAAGCCTAATAAAGTCGCGCACTTATCTATTACAACTAAAATGCCCCCAATGCTTACAACTAATACCTATCCCATCCTCCGCCTCTTACCAACCGACACAACACAACGGCTCCAACGGAAACGACTGTTTGCAAAGAGTCTTTCTCTTACTTATTCTTTCGAATTGTCGTTAAGCGTTTCCTCCCATTCTCTATGTCGCTGTTGACCGGGAAAGAAACCGCTTGGTGATTTCAATCTCGAACTCGCGAGTAGTCCCTCAATCCCTCTCTCTAGGGTTTCATCATCATCTCTCCTATGTAAATCCTCCGCCTCTTCGTCTCCAGTATCTTTGTGGCATTCTCTCTCCCTTGCCGCCTTCTTCTTCCCCGTCATGATGGACATCTTATCCATCTTTGCGGTTGAGGCTTCGGCCACCGAATGGGCTGAACACGGCTTCCAACGATTGCGTGGGTTCGGCGGGAGCCAATGCTGCTGAAGAGAAACAGACCGGCATGACTCGAATTCCGATTCCTCTATCGCTTAGTCCAGCAACACGGCCACCGCAACAGGATTTGGTTCTCTGTATATCGTGAGAGAGGGACGGGAGTAACCGTGGACAATTGAAACTTGGTTGTCTTCAATCTTCTACGAGATCCCAAACAGGTATTTCATATTCTTGTTTTTGACTTCTAAATTGCGATCATTCTGGATTCCTTTCTCTTATACACCATCACAGAAGGAAATTTGTGCATTTTGTTGAACCGAGACAGTTGGCCCAATGGTTGCATAGTTGCACTTAGTGCGGTTAGGTTGTGGGTTCAACTTCTATGGAGTGGAGGTTGATACCATTCGTTATGGATTGGGTTCGAATTGAGGTAATGCAATGTAAGCTCTTCTCACATGTGGCAAAATAAAAAATGGGCATTGTGGTTAGCGTATAAATACTAGGTTTATTGTCATTGTTAGAAACTTTTTAATATTGAGAAGAAAGATAGAGTTGACAAATTCCCTAACTATCCACTAAACAAATTAATCAAGAAATTCCTACTTTATTAGAAAATGACGATGTCCCAATATCTCAACATAGAACTCAGTACGAACAAAAATACAATTAAAACAACTCAGTAGTTACAAATTCACTAGCACCAGCAAGAGATTACTGAACCGCTTGACCTTTGGGAGGATATATAGCCTTCATCTGCTGAATTTAAGTTCCACAAAGTGAAGTTTTTTGGTTACAAGTGAGATTAACATTGCTACTGATGCGTTAGCTACGTTGGAAAATCTCACCCTGGATGATATCTTTCTATTTGTTTAGTCCCCTTTTTGAATGTTACAACTGTTGGATATAGACATCAAAGGGCCTATGTTGGGCACTTTGTAACTATTAAATTGGTGAAACGTGCCTTTTGGTTAATATAAGCCGCCTTTTGTTCGTTGATTCCCTCATCAATTGGATGCAAGAGGCCCTGGAGTTCTATACCTCTCTCATTGAGCGCCTTTTGTTCATTGATTTCCCCTACAGTATATTTACAGTGACTTAGAATAGCGAACAATATAATTCCTTTCTTTTCTTGGTTCCTTCTTTCTGTTTTCGTTATTGATTCTCAGCAGAGCTATTGATCCTCAGCAGAGCTATTGATCACGGATCCACTCCAGAATTGGAGTTGTTTATGGGAGCTCAAATATCCTCGAAAGTATAAGGGCTTGTTTAGACTTGTGTACGTGGTAAAATCCTCACTTAGCTTCAGCATACCGTTGGAAATATGTGTCAGGAATCAGGATAGTTTGTGTTCTAGATGCCATATGCATGTAGTGGATGGGCACCATTTATTTTTTGATTGGTGCTTTGAGTAGAGACATTTGGACTAACTTTTCTCTGTCTCTGGTGCATGGGATATTAAACCAGAATTGGAGGGATTTGCTTCTTTTCGATCACAAGAAGTTAGACACACCTCCTAATTGGAGGGAATTAGCCTTGGAATGTTTTATGTGTTAATATTTTATGAAAGTTATGGTTGAGTAGAAAGTAAAAGTATTTGACAATCTAGATAGTGACTTGAGCTCTAAACACAAAACTAAGACTTAAACAAAGAAAATCTAGACAAAACCTCATCTATTTACATGTTGGTTGGAAATTTCTAGGCAGGGCAAGTTGAGATTAAACACTTGTAGCAGTTTGCAAGGTAACCTGAGGCAGCTGCCTGGGCTTGGAGGTGTCTTTAGGGACGAGAGAGGCTGTTGGACATGCAATTATTTCCTCATCTGCAGATTGTAGCTTATTCAGACGTAGCAGCTAACTTGATAAAGTGTAGAGCTCTTGTGAATTCCCCTCATAAGTCGCTGGAGGAAGAATGTAAGGAAACCATGCCAAAGACATGGAAGGATATTGTACACGTGGAAAAAAAAAATCCTACTCATTTTAGCAATTTTTTTAGAAATGCGAGCTTAAAGGTGGGAAAAGGAAAGGAAATTTCTTTTTGGCAAAACGTTTGGTTTGAAAATGAAAGTCTCAAATCAAATGTCCCAAGATTATATACTTTGGTCCTAGCCGAAGATGAAAATCTATGTCACATATAAAAGGAGAGGTGATGATGGAATTTGGAACTTCCTTTTTAGAACAGGTTTGTGTGCATGGGAAGAAGAAGAACTCCAAAGGCTGAACCATCTTTTGACTAATGGGCCGTGTACTCAACCTGTAGCAGGGATGCAATGGTATGGAGAGCAACCACAAATGATCTTTCCTCTGTAACTATTGTCTAGAATGGGTATCATTGAAGACAATCAGGACTCATTATGCAGATTCTGTGGTAACAATTAGAAGATGAAGGATTTTGTGGACAGACTGGTTGAAATGGTGGGGATGCTCGTGGGCTTCTCCTGGTTCAATTTCAGTTTTGTTTGGATGTTGGAGAGGAGGGGAACTCAATGGAAGGTCAAGCACACTTATAAAGGCAATTTGGAATGCTATTCCTCTTGCTATCATTTGGTTTGTTTGGAAAATTAGGAAGGAGCTCTTGTTTGAGGTGACTCAACTGATATGGGGTGATCTTAGAGTGGCAAACTGGGTCAAGAAAAATTCTACTCCAAATTCATACTCGATGGAAGACATGATTCACAGGTTGCAGAGTATCGAGGGAACTTGATTCTATGCATTGTAATTTGGGATTTGCCTCTTTTTTCTTCTATTTGCTATTCTCGATGACTTGGTACATTTGTAGCTTTCTTTCCTTCCTCTGTTAGCTTCTTGCCAACCTTTCTTTGTGATAGAAAGGCATATGATTGGTAGGAGAGTGGATGCTAATATAGTTTGGATGCACCTTTCTTAGCAATGCTTGAATGCTTCCATTGTTCTATCCTTTCAATCCCTCTGTAACACTTAAAAGATCAATAGAAAAACAAAGAAAAAACAGAAAGAGGAATCGCACTGTTAGCTATATTCTGCGGGAGAGAAAGATGGGCGCAGTCTACTAAGATACACTTATGGAAAGGGTTGTCATTCCTCTAAAGAAAGTTTAGAGAACTTCTTTGAGCTGATTTTGGCCGGACTTTGTTATCATTGAGTATAGTTTATCTTATTTCATTCCAGTACACCCACAAAGAAAAAGAATGACGCATTGTTTTCTTTGTCATCTTCTAGATAATGAATACCAAGAAGAAGGTTTTGGCGTAGCGCAAGTCATTGTACACAAGTTGAATGAGAATGTTTGGAGTTAAAAATTACAAAAGCGTCCCTGCAAAAAATAATGATAGAAGAATGGAGCATATAAAGGAAAAACTTACTTTGCTCACTTCACCTTTAATATTCAAATTCTCGAAATCATTCACGTGCGTAGCACCAGCAATTTTACTAGTAAAAAAAAAAAAAAAAAGACGTCCATTTGTGTCGAAGTCGATCGATTCACAACTCTTCGCAGGAATATCTCTCTCTCTCTCTCAAAAATGTAGTCACACAGTAACAACAAAAAAACACAGACATATATATCTTGATTGTCACTGCTGATAGTATAAACATCATACCTTGTTTACTCCTTTTTATTATATTTTACCTATTACATGCATATATATACAGAACCAATGACGTATAAATGTAACAGTACATCTACATATATTTTTGTCTATTTACGCGAAGAAGAGGACTTGTAATTATAAAAATAAATAACGTTTACAGACGTATCCCTAATGTATTCATATCCAATTTTTTAAAATTTTTTGTATCACCGTATCCGTATGGTGTCGTATCTGTATCCCGTATCCACATTCCAGTGCAAGAAGAATGGTTGATTATGAAAATGGGTCATGCCGACATGGCATCTTGTTTAGACAGCTATAGCAAAGCAAGGGGCTGGCAAAGGATCCGGAACCAAGGGGAGGGCAGCCACATAAGAGGCTTGCGTATGAACATGTTTGATATGGAGAGAAAAGCAGTACAAGATGGAGATGATGCAATATCAATTTCAATGAAGCAATCTGATGGAAGACTTTGCTCTTGTTCCTAGAGTTTGTTTTCTGCAAAAACAAACATCCTGTTTCTTGGCATTGTGGAAAACTATTGGGTAATTCAGCTTTGATATTGTGTGTGCAACCGCAGTCACAGATCAGATTGAATTCTGAACTTCATTATATCCTAGAGGTGTTGGGTTTCCAATGTATCCTGAATTCGTGAGAATTCATTGAGGCAAATAGTCTCTGAGGAAAGCAACTTTTAGAAATGCGCATTAAAGCATTCTACCATCTTCTTTTTCCAACATATTCAAAACTCCATTTGAAAAGATGGGGATCTTCATGACATGATACTCTGGAAATTTGAGGCCACGTCCCTCTTTGGTGCAAAACACGACCCTTGGTCAACATTGGAGGAGCATAATCAGTTTATTGTGCTTACCGCCAAAGATCCTGCTTTGAAATGTACCTAGGGGGCTGGGATTCCATGGGAAGATTGTGGCCGGGACGAGCATTGAAGATTGTACCTTCAACACTGAAGTTGTCATACACAAAGCAGACGGAAGGAGAACAAATGAAATTGCAGATTTTTGTTGCCTCTAATAGTGACAGCCCCGTCTCTTTGTCGGACGCATATGACCCAAAGAACAGTTAGAGGAAACAAATCTCATCCAATCCTGCGAAAAAGGATAGCGATGATCAAATAGCAATGAAGCACAGATAATCCAAAAGAAGTCGCGTATGCATATCGGGTACCAATATGCCCCTATTGGATAACAGATACGCCAAATAAGTATCATATATTTATTTAAATATTTCTAATTACAAAAACATTTTTGATACGCGAGGATACTTGGGGATACTTTTGGAATACGACAAGGGTTAAATTATGAAATTCTTTTAAAGGGGCAAACTGTAAATATAATATATGCATATAAAACTCTTCGCAGGAACTCTCTCTCTCTCTCTCTCAAACATGTCGTCACACAGTAACACCAAAAAGACAAGACATATCTCGATTGTCACCGCATATAGTATAAACATCATACCTTGTATTTTACTCCTTTTTATTATATTTTACCTATTACATGCATATATATATATATATATATATATATATATATATATACTGAACCAATGACGTATAAATGTATACAGTACATCTACATATATTTTTGTCTATTTACGCGTAGAAGAGGACTACTAATTATAAAAATAAACAACCTTAACAGATGTATGCCCAACGTATCCATATCCTATTTTTTTAGTTCTGCCGTATCACCGTACCTGTATGGTGTTGTATTTGTATCCCGTATCCATATCTATGCTTCATAGTCAAAAAGCATAACAAAGGGATGTCCACCATTTTCCCAAACTATGATTTCTCAAGGCCTAATTATCATGCAGCCAAACTAAGTTGACATCTTCTTTATGCACATGTATCTCCAAATCGTTGAGATAATCCTCATAATCCTGCCACAGACAGGCAGTTTCTTCATCACACGTCACACTTTCCAATTTCTCAAGACCCTTCACAGACAACGGCAACTCAGACAATCCCCGACAACCTGTCATGTCGATCTTTCTTAGACCACATAAATCACCCATTTGTCCTGGCAATTTACTCATGCCTATACAGTCAGATATATCAAGGAAGTCCAGTTTCTTGAGGCTTCCAATCGTTTCTGGCAGCTCTAACAGTTTTGTACAGGCATGAAGCCTTAGCACTTTTTTCTAACTTCTCAAATTCTTCAGCAATTGTAACTAGCTCATGGCAGTTAGTGATGCTGAGCTCCTTAAGAGATTGGATTTCACAGAGACAAGCTGGAAATTCAACTAAATCGTTACAGTAGTCAATAACAATCTCGGAAAGATATGGCAACATATCTGGGATCTGGATGGTACATTTGCGAAAAGCCTCAGAAATTTCACACATGATAAAGGATATCTTCTGCAAGTTTCTCAGTTTTAGTATGGAATCACTGATGGAAGAGATGAAAACATGCTCAAATCTGATTCTCTTCAGGCTGGATAAATAACCAAGTAGAGGAATGTTCTGTATCTCAGAAGAGGAAAAACCGTAATTCGTGATAATTAAAACCTTCAGTTGGTCCATTTTCTCCATGAACTGGGGCAAAGTGTAGTTCCTTGCTTGGATGTTCAGCACTAGAACTTCAGCCTCAGGTAGATGCATGTCATGCCAGTTTGAGGAGAACCTTTCATCTGTAATTAAATGTTATGCAAATAGGGAATTTCAGAAAACAGAGAAGCAAACAGCTAACACTGCAGATTACAAGTAATTTCCAATACACAAGTAAACCTGTGGATATAGACACGACGCGGGGACAAATGGAATACTGCCCTTGCTCAATCCACCACCTGGGGAAATCATTGCCTTCTATTTCAATTATCAATCTTTTCCTCTTCTCTATGAGCTCTTGGCTACACTGATGGATAGCTAGCTCTCTAAGTAGATCATGCTGGGTCGCAAAATGCTCGTTATAATAGCCACCGATCTCACTTGCATCTTTCCTGTGAGTGAGAACAAAATTAGTTGATCTTGGCGCAATCAGTTCATTTCCCTAAGAATAGTAATTATCTAATGCCATTGACTAATACATTGCAATGGAAGAAACAACAATATAATGCCTTCAGGCATCCACCAAACAGAGCAACATGAACAGTACCTTGAATAGTTCAAACTTCCCAATTACACCATACCATTCACTTTTCTTTGGATTTCAACCTCAATGCAATTTGACCAAATCCACCAAAACAGCTGATATGTTGGCTGTTGGAGATTTGGGTGAACTATAGAATATTATAACATGGTATTAGACATGTATGAACTATAAAATGCAACACAAGGAATGGCGATAACAATCAACAAAACCTCAACCCCTCGGGGACTGCTAGAAACCCTATCTTTCCCTTGATAGCTGAATATGGACAGACCTTAAATTAAAAAATGGTTATATATTCTTTTCACTCTACGAAGATTTACAATTTCACAATCGATTTGCAATCCCTCTCGCCTTGCATAAGAATACTAGTTTCTTGGATCATAGTAGTCATTTTCATAATCTTCCCATTGTAAGTCATCTCGATGATTTTCACTCCTCTTTCCCTCAACCAGTGTGACATCTGCTTTATCAAATAAACATCTATCCAGTATGCATCTTCTAAGCAAATGCATAAGATCACATATGATACAAGCCATGTTGACAAAGAATTGGTCAGTTTAGAGATCAAGAACCACTAATACCTCGTAACGACTTGGCCAATCAAACTCCGCATGGACAGTTCATGGAGAATGGCAATGGCCTCACAATCTTCATCTAGGTTATACAGTCCCACCCACATATCTATAAGTGCTGTGGCAGGGATCCTTCGATCTTCAGGAAATGAAGCCAGGTCCAGGTAACACTCCTTGTACATTGCATCCAATGAATTTACGCTGCTTAGGAGACGGATTAAAATTTTTTGGTTAGAATCTGAAGAAAAAATAGATTTCCCTTCAGACAACTGCTTCAGCGTCCGCTTCCAGATCTCCTTAGGTTGGCCATGGAGGGATTGGCCAACCACTTCAAGGGCTAGTGGGAATCCACCACAGTCTCTCACTATCTGCAATCCGGTGCCACTATATTCAATCAGTCAAGTCTAAACCTCAGCAAAGCAAAATATTTCTAGATATGTCAACAGAGCTCCACTTTTGAATCATGCAAAATGCATTTAAAATCTGCAGATGTAGGGTGTAGACTTGGTAAGAAAGTTTAACCATCACACCTAGATGATTTGACTCTCAGTATTAGGTATAACACAGTTCAGCAAGTCACCATTTCAAAATTCAGAGAATGCAATTTAATATGTCAAGATTAATTTTTGGACAACTATTGGTGAAATAATTGTAAAACAGGCAAGCATAAATGCATATGAAGGAAGACATCGTTTTAAGTAATGGAGCATGATGACATAAATGCATGGGCTAATAGAGCACGATGACATGAATGCATAGAATGTAAAGTCGTTTAGTTGACATCATGAGCTTTGATCAAGTAGAAAAGCAAAACAAGACTCTGGTAGCCGACCACAAGTATGCTAGAGAAGGCTTTGTTAAGTTCAGTTGAGACAAATAAAGATCATGCTAATTTTTATACATACAGGAGTGTGTAAACATGTTACCTTATGCACAAGATCATCAGGTATGGAAGATCTTCCATCCTGTGGAAATGCTGAATGACGGAAAAGAGCCATGGCATCTTTATCACTAAGCAGTTTCAGTCTATAAGTAGACTCGAATCTTGGCAAAACAAATCGGGATGTGACCAAAATCTTAATTTCTGGGATTTGAGTCGTCAAATCCTCAATAAGTGATTCCCACCCAGACCATACATCATCCAAGACCAACAATAGAGGATTAGGTCCAATCTGCTTCAGCGTGCGTTCTAATTGGTAGATTGCTTCTTCATCCGTCTGGAACTCAGGCACCCGAAAACCACTATGCTCACATAGGTTCTCAATTACGACCTTGAGGCTGGGTACCTTTGGAGCAGTGACAAAGAAGATGTTATCCTTGAACAACCCTGTCCGAACATGGTCCAGGCAAATAAAGTGTAAAGGAACACAACATAAACGTTCATTACTAATTCAAAAACATTCTATAGGCTAAAATGCAAAACTAAGTGATAAAAGAGCTAGATTACATTCATCTGTTTGACTGTTTGTTGGTTAGTTATCCTCATCAGCATGGGTGATTAGAGTTGGTAACACAGTTCATTAAGGACTTAGCTTGATAAGGAGAACACACACACACACATATATATGTGTATATGTATTGTTGTTAATCCCTCTTGATACATGCAGCAAGTATCCAATTCATGGCTCACCTTACTCTACTCTCTCCCCCTTTCTCTTATTCTATACTCGTAAGACTTTCAGAAACAGTAATTATTAGTTTTCTTCATTTGTATTCTACTGTAAGAGATAGGGATACGGTTAACTTTTGTTTTCTTCATTTGATTTTGATGTGTAATCTCAGTACAAATACCCAACCAATCGAACATGAATTTCTCACCTTTCTTTTGGCAGAAACAAACTGGTTAAATAAGAAACTTCTCTTTCTCTCAATCTCTTGCCATCTCTCACATCATTTCTACTCCACACAAGAGGGAAAATTCCTTTTTCTAGTTTCATCTATCTCCGCATTGCTCACTATACGGGCAGTTGATTAACACAATCAAATGCTAGACAATCTTAAAAAGGTGATAGCTCAAGTCTCATTGACAAATTTAACAAGCAATCTCATAGTCTGATTCAAATTGCACCACCTAATAAGCATGGATGTGGACATGGACACGAAACATAGTAATTATGAATAAACGCGGAGACAGACTCGGCGGGCAACACAAAAAAAAATGCAAGTATGTATATTAGGATAGATATTTAGTTGTTATTCATATGAAAATTACATCCGAAATCAGCCATATCTAAAAGTATTTTTACAATTCTTATTGTTTCAGATTTCAGTCAAGCAACGGTTCTATTTGCTCAAAAATAAATTTATTCCTACTTTTCACCTTATATTTTCGAGATATCATAACTCCGAAATAATCTTCCAAAATTATAACACATCCCTGTCATTTTTCATCCGTGTTCAAGTTGAGATAGGGGTGTCTCTGAAGCGTCATTGGTGTATCCCCGCTTAAAAATAATTATATTTATTGGGCACGCCACGTGGGGTGTCCCTCAAGGCAAGCAATTAAGAGTGTCCGTCCTCCACAAATAGCACCACTATGTTGGAAAATATTTAAGGATTAAATATTTTCTTTTAAGTGAATGTAAACTGTCTCTTTTTGGAGTTGTGTCTTTTCAGGGGCACCTGTTCATTGTGGACGGATGCGTCTTTTATGAACAAAGATGTCCCTTTCCTGGGTGACCATTCTTAGTCACAAGTTGGTCTATAAATATCAGTTCTCTTATTCTTTCTTAGGAGATTTGGAAAGTTGTTTTTGTCCATATATTCATTTAATCAGAGTCATTTATTTTGAGAGACTACAAAACACTAGAAGATTCGACAGACCCAGAGACTATAGTGCCACTTCTGTGGGGCGTTCAATCAAGTAGTGCTAGGACATAGCCGTCCATACAAACCGCAAGCACCATAGCGGGGACGGATCTGTCTGAAGTACAGACTGCCACACTCACCTTGATCACTAATTTGTTATCATCGTTTTCCTAGTTCTGAGTGCTAATTTTATCAGCATTTTAATCAATGTTCTAAAAGTCGCTCGGCGTTTGTTGCTTGGTCAACCACCTTCGAGTTTCGAGACCTATTAATCGCCGATTTATCTGCTTGTAGCAATTAGTCGGGTTTTTATTTATTTATATATAAATATTCTCCAATGACAACTCTTATAAAAAATTGAACACTCATCTATCAATCCATCAACATCAATTGTTTTTCAAATATGACATAGAAATCTCTCATTTACAAAAAAAAACTGTTAACATGATTATAACACCAGTACTGGGTACGGGTCATTCATTTATTAGTTACTTACCAATTATAACAACTTTATTTATATACACCAAACAATACTACACTTCGTGTTAAGATTTAATAAAAAATATTACTACACTTTGTTTCTTGAATCAATAACGTGTCAATATGGGTATGGAAAAAAATAATAATAATAATGTTTGAGGTCGGTGGAGACATGGAGTGAGGAGATCTCGAATTTGAAAGAAAGAGAGAGAGAGAGAGAGAGAGAGAGAGAGAGAGAGGTGATAGGCGACTCGGAGATATCGTGTTTTACGGTTTTACAGAGATATGACAGGTGACTCTGAGATCGATTAATTGATGACTAGATGTTGAATAAGCCATAAAAATTGTAATTCGAAGCTCTTAAACTGATATGAGTATATAACAGTTAAATCCCTTAATTTTTCAAAATTATAGATTTTACCCCTATTAATTGCCGAATAGCCGATTAATCGCCTATTAACCGATTAATTGACTAATTGCCGCTAGACGCCGACAGACTAATCGCCGGTTAATTGCCGACTAACTCTGATTAACCTCCTGACCTACTAATTCAACCGACTAGGCATTAATCTAATTGGTTAAGCCAAATTTCCGATTAATCGGCGATTAAATCCTTCTTTTAGAACACTGATTCTAATGTTATTGATTTTGTAAAACATATTTACCAGCACACCACATTAACCAATCCGCAAAAACAACAACAGAACGTACCTCTAATTTCTTCATCATGACACACCATCTTCGCCAACGTAGTCTTCCCACACCCTCCCGGCGCCGAAACCATCACCACCTGCTCACCACCATCACCTTCACTTCCCTAACCGGCTCCTCAAGCCCCACCACAAACCCCCTGACACTCGGCACCAAAAAGCACCCAACAAACCCATTATTATCACAAACCCCTCCCCCGACCATCGTCCCAACCATCGTCCCGATCCTCTCCACTTCTCGTCAATCCTATTCACCGTCTCCTGAATCTTCTTACTATCCCTCGAAATCTGTGACGTCACGTCGATCTGAAAGAACCTCACGAGCGATTTATCGAACGCGATCAGCCTCTTGGCGTGCAAGGGTTTCGCGCAGAGGTTCCACCAGCGCACCCCGGCGCACTTTAGCACGAGGCTTTTGCCTTCCTTCAACTTGTCGGTGAACATTTCGGTCTCGATGTTCGGTCGGTCGAGGACCCGGTTCAGCTTCTCGATGTCCTCGATTATTGGGGTGATTTGGTTCAGGGTCGATTTGAATTGGTTCAAGAGGGGTTTGAATTCTACGGCTTTGGTGATTACTTCCTCGACGGCATTCAGTAGCTCGCCGAATACGGCTCCGAGAAGAGCTCCTCCGACGAACGCAGCCGCCATTGATGGCTTGCGGTTGTGGGGTTTGGGGAACGGAGATTTTGAAGTGAAGGAGTGCGGTAGTGAGGAAATTGCTTGCGAGTTTTCGGAGGAATTTAATAATTGGAGCGGAGGAGGAAGAACAAGTATGAAAGGAATTTTTGCAGATATGTTTTCAAGAGTGAAAGGAATTGGATTCCGAACTTTATACTGGAGGAATTTTGAATTGGTGGCGTTGGGGTTTTGGTGCGAGAGCTTTAGCTTGAAACTTCGCCGCTCCCGCGTGCATTGACTGAATATTTCCGTTGGTGAGGAAGAAGACAACAGAAGACTTACCAAGTCTAGTGGCTGCGGGACCGTCGTCAAATTCGTTTAGGCCCGAAATTTATGTGCGCAAAAACTAGCCTGACAGGCTGACACTCCGACCCAAATTCGAACTCGAGCTCCAATATGTTTAAGCAAATTGTGTGTCCAGCTCGTTAATGAAACGAGCAGAGCTTTTCTAGCCGAGTCGAGAGTCGAGTTTTGAAATGCTGAGCTTGATTTGTAAGCTCTAGAAGCACATATACTCTATTTTAGTCACTGTATCACATATCATATGCGTATCGAATGCGAATATGCTCGGATACGCATCCGATATATTTTTTAGAATATCTTGTTTTTGAAATTATTTTTTGACATACGGATACATTTCGGATACGTTATGGATATGTTTTGAATACACGTGGGGGTAAAAATACTATTATTTAAAATATATGAGTTAAACTGTAATTAAGATTACTTTTTTTTTTCCTAGTTAAGACGAAAACGAAAGGGAGAAAGAAACAAAGGCAGAAACAGAGTCCCAATTACGCTTTTGTAATAATAAAAATAAACCGAAGGCAGAAAGCAAGATTTTTTTTTTTTGAAGATCAGAAACCAAGATTCAGAATACTGTTTTCGGACATGGTACCAATTTTTCTATTGGTACGGTATGTACGTAATGTACCAGTACCAGAATAATACCGAATACCGTTTTAGATTCCTTGCTACTAATAAAAATATGTGTTACAACAACTATTTTTTACTTGACTCTCCCTTTCATCTAATTCATCATCATTTTCAGACATGGTACCAATTTTGCTATTGGTATGGTATGTACGTAATGTACCGGTACCAGAATAATACCGGATACTGTTTTAGATTCCTTGCTACTAATAAAAATATGTGTTACAGCAACTATTTTTTACTTGACTCTCCTTTTCATCTAATTCATTATCATTTTCAACTGCAGTTTGATCTCTCATTTGAAAAGCTTGATTTAAAAACTATGTCTCAAGAACGAATGTTGAAGCTGATTGATTTGTTGATTTCAATTTTTCATCAATAGCTTTTGCAGTATGGAACATGTCATTGATTTCACTATCATCGCCACTAGGTATTTCTGTTTCTTCTTCAAATTATGAAGGTTTTCCTTCTTCTTCAACTAGTAGTTCTGGTTCATGAAGAGATTCAATTCGTTCTTCTTGTTCAATTCGTGTAACTCCTCCTTCTTCTGCAAGTTTTTCAAGTGCTGCTAAATCTCCTTCATCGTGTTCTTCTTCTTGTTCAATTCCTGCAACTCCTTCTTCTTTTGCAAGTTGTTCAAGTACTGTTGCATCTCCTTCTTCTTCCTCTTCCTCTTTGTCTTGCTCTTCCTCTTCCTGTCCTTCTTCTTGTTCTTCTTCTTCTTAAATGTGTATTACTTCTTGTTCTAGTTCATTTTGCTGACCTATTTCTTCTTCTTCTCCTTCTTCTTCTTGCTCTTGCTCTTCCTCTTGCTCTTCCTCTCCTTTTTGTTCTTCTTCATCTTCTTCTTCTTCAATGCGTATTTTATAAATCAAATCTTTCTTTGTTGTTGTACGTTCATCTTCATTGACCTGGTATAAAAAAAACAGTAGAATTCCTATTTTCGTAGACCCCTTGGAAAGTTGTTTTAAACAAAAGACCAGTAATATAACTCAAGAAAGAGAGCAAACTACTACGCTAATGATTCCACTATTTTTTGTACCTGCTCATCTGCAATATTTCCAATCTGAAAATCTTTCAAATGCAATGTTGATATGTCCCAGTTCAATAATCTTAGTATTGTAGACTCGATTTTTGGTTGCATTATTTTTGTGTGTTCACAAAATCAATACTGAAAACAAAAAATTTAATATAATATTTGATACACGAACATAAAATTGTTTATATCTAAAACTAAAACATTATTCTTCACATACTAACAACAAAATGGCACATCATTGCACTTTCCATTGATCTGATCAACATGTCCTTTATCGTTCTACACCAATCATACTTCTTCATTTTATTATACACCCACGATACTGTGTTTCCACTACTAATGAAAAAAAGAGTTGCACAAAAAAACAGGCACACAAGTCGAGCAACATCCTGAATATCTTGGTTCTTATCACTTTTTAGAAGTTGTACACTTATCAAATATTTAATTTCTTGTTGGTTCAATCTTTTTTGCAAATCATTTCTTCTCCCAAACTTCACTTTACTATTTGAAGAATACCAACCAGAAACCTTTTTGTTGCCACAAATTAATTATCCCAAATATCAATTGGATATCCAATACTCGAAGCTCAACCAGTTTTGAACCTAAGAGAAATCGTCCGTTTTCTTTATATTGACTCAATATCATTTCCAAAGAAATATCTATTTTTTTGCATTCCTCTGCTTTCAAGGAGTTTTCCTTCAATACATGCATTAGCAACCAAAATGGTGTTTCCTTCAAAAGCTCAAGATGTGGTTTTCTAAGTTTAATTGTTGGGATATATTTTATTGCAGCCTGCAGATTTGCTCTGTATGGCAAATGTTTTAGATAGGACTATCATATTTTCTTCGGTTTGTTGATGATGATGACGACTGCGTGCTAGGTGGTGTTGCAACAGAAGATTTTCTTGGTTTCTTCTTGAATGCTATACCTGCAAACAATCTACCATTATAAGGTACGCAATATAAATAATGAACTGATTAAATATTAGCTATGAATACGTGTTACACATCAGTTCAAGAATGTTCAGTGCTCATTGTCAAGTGCTCATTCCTCAGCATTGGACAATTACCCTACGAAGGTCTGCAAAATTGTTATATTTTTATTCACATCTGAACAATTTCGCAGCCATATAACTCTATAAAAAATTTCACATACATATAACTCTGAATGTACAGATAAACAATTCACATACATATAAGGTACACAACATAAATAAAGAACGAGAATAAATTCTTTACACCGCCGGTGTAAACATTTGTTTCCTCCAAATCAATTGTATTGCGCCATGTCGCCATATTTTATTAATTGGGACCACTATTTTGACATGTGTCGTAATGCAATTGATTTGGAGGAAACAAATGTTTACACCGGCGGTGTAAAGAATTTATTCTCATAAAGAATTTATTAGGTGAATTGCTAACGTGATTTAGGGTTCGTGATTTAGGATCGTAATTTTAAGACAATTTATGGTTCCATTGTCGATTGCTTTGCTCAATGCACTGTCAGTAATGAATAGATTAGAGGGATTCGGGTTTCTTACTTTTTTTTCTCATCTTCTCGGTCGATTGTTTGCTTCAAAACTGTCGAAATCCGTGATTCGAGCGATGAAAACTGAATCTTCGATAATCTGGAAACTGAACCTTTGATTGAGGATGATCTGGGAATCGATCGTTAGATTATCTTGCAGAGAGAGCAAGCAAGGAGAGAGAGAGAGGAGGTGGCGTAGAAGTCTCGCGCATGAGAGAGAGAAAGATAGAGAGAGAGAATGAGGAGGTCGGACACCCGTGGTTTATTTCGAGGGTATTTTTGGTAACTTATTAGTCTGTATCCTTATGCATGCATTTTGGGTTGGCCTTGGACCTGGTGGAGTGTTGATCCTTTTTTTGGACTGGCCGGTAAATCATCCTTGTTCCAATAAATATTGAACCCATTTTCAACCCATTTTAACCCATATATATACGGGTTTATATGGGTTCAACCCCATAACCCATATAAACCCATTATGTAATATGGGCGGGTTGGGTTGGGTGATAAGTGAGCAGATTGGAAAAATATGGTTTGAGATTGCCACCTCTAATTGAAACGGTAAATAGAAGCAATAGAGTTGATTATGGCTGTACCTTCGATGGTTAAAGACAGATCATAAAGCAAATTGACACTCACAAAGGAGCACATTCTTTCTTTACTCACAAAGGAGCACATTCTTTCTTTTTATAGCCATCCACCTCCATAAATGCCTTGGATTATTTCCATCCAAAGGCTCACAATCTCTTCTAGAATCCTCCTAGAAAATATCTTTCCTAGCATATGGTAGAGTTATCTAAAATCTACTACAAGTTCAATCCACTCTAAGTAAGGTGAATTTTTCATGTTTTAATGTTTTATTTATTTAATTTTGTTGGTGGAGTTTCTTTATCTCTTGTCAAATTAGTAATTAACTTTTTTTATTCATTCTAACAAAAAGACTTAGAAGGCAAAAAAAATATAGACTGAAATTAAAAATGTCACACCCCAAATCCGAGAGCGTAACCGGCCGTGTACCATGAAGCAATCATGGGACACGAAGCCTAATTAAAAATAATATTTTAATAACTTGAAACAAATAAAAGAAAAACTTGATATTTTATTACAATAAAATGTGCGACACCAAACCAATATTTTTCTTAAGTAAATGACACAATATCTCATATTTTCCAATCTCCAAATTCCACCATGAATTGCCAATAAATAAAAGTGCGGAAGCTAATAAATAAAAGTATGGAAGTGGTTTGACACGAAAAAGAAATAAAAATGCAAACACCCTAGAGTTCCAAACAAAAGGTCCCGAAAATGCCACAGAGTCCCCTATAATGCTCCATGAACTAACCTGAAAATAATATGGAATAAATCCGTCAGCTGACGAGCTCAGTGAGTAGTTAAGCATGCTAAGGGTGATAATACAAAGTGGCATACTTTTGAACGAACGATAATGAGGGTTCCAAGAAGTGGTTTCAAATTAATAAGGGAGATAGATGGTTCAACGAATACTAACAGCAAACCAAATACTGAACAAAATGATCAACAACTCAATAAAGAGTATCCACCAATTGAATAACAGATTATTGAATAATATGAACAATCATCGAATCACCAAAATAATTACACCAAACAATGAGTCCAATAATATCCAAAAGATGAACAACGATAAACAGGGCTCTAAACCAAAGTGGGAACCATATCTTCCAATTACCAAGTACCAAATGCCAAATATTTACTCAGGGCTTAGCCCGTTAGATCCAACACCGTACTTAGAGTCACCACAGGATGGCGCCTGGGATCTTTTCCCTGAGCTGATCCGGAAAAGGGTCACAGGGTATTCCACAAGTCTTTTCTCTATCCGTTGAGCACTAGAGTCACAGGGTATTTCACAAGTCTTTTCCCTAGTGGCCAAAGTCACCACGATATTTCACGGGTCTTTTCCTTGGACTTAAATAAATGTAAACATAGTCCATGGTCCCAACCACAAATAGAACAACGGCGAGCTGGAGTCACCTGACCGGCCAGGACTATTTCCCGTGTCGTTGTATAGTCACAATAATATCATGGAGTCAATGAATCGACGACAATAAAAGTAAGGGCAATCGATAAATCACAAATATTCTCAATTAACCTTGTATGCCAAAGAGTACGTCAATTGTCAATAATTATGAGATCAACGAACAAGAATAATTATCATCAGATCACAACCAATAACGAAATGTCAAGAATCGATAGGCTCAAAAGGATTCCAAAAAAGGGATCACATGCTTAACAACTCACCTCGATTGAACGGTAGATCGCCAAAATGCAATGCCCGAGTGCTCTACTGGGCTGAACATAAAGAATGCATGTACGAAAATCAATCTAATGAAAATGACTACTATTCTAGTTACCACTGTGACTAATAACAATATGATTAGTTAATTACTACTAATATTGACTCTCCATAACTGAATTCCAGGAGCAGCCCGATGGATTAATTTCACAATTACTATACCACCATCTCTTCTCACAATCACACACGACACATACACAGCCACCACACATGCACGCAACTCTCTCTGATCTCCACCAACAAAACCCCAATTCTAATGAATGATGAGGAAAGGCATAAGGAAAATAGAATAAAATACTATATAAGGGAAGTGATCAAAGTATTACCCATGGACGAAACTTCTTGGTGGAATTTCCTAATGCCGCCGACAACTCGACTCTACTGATCTCTCCTATACCCGCAGCCACTCTCTCTCTCTCTCTCTCTCTCTCTCTCTCTCTCTCTCTCCGTGCCTGTGCCGCTTGAAGTATTAACGCTAGGTCTCTATTAATGTTGAAATAACATACCCTAGTTCTCAATATATATGAAAGAATAACGGGCCCTCTTTTAATAATTAAATACACTCTCACTAACTAGTCTGGCCCGAGTTTAAAAGTTAAATCCAACCCAAGCAAAGCAAACCAGCCCAAAAATATAACATGCACACACACACACACACACAAATATATAAGTTATTCGAGATTAGAAGAATTTTCGAAATAAATGCAGTTTATAATAATCAATCTCATTTATTTTTTTTTAGAAAGAAGTTTGAAAAAGAAAAATGAAAGATTTAATTATTCGAGTTAAAATACTATTTTTTTTAAACTGAAAAAGTGGGATGTCACAAAAACATAACAAAGAACATTTTCCCTTGATATTCTAAATTATCTTTAAACAAAAATACCACAAAAAGTATTATCTTGTATTATTGGGGGTAGAAAATTGGAGCTAATGATTTTATATGAATATTATTATTTATGTCAATCCTTACAAATGCGTGCTAAAAAAAAAATGATTTGCATGTAAACCGTAAAAAGGAAGCTGTCAAGACTTAAAATCAAACCTGAAGTGAGAAAACAAAGCATTATACTGTTGGCTATCTCTACTTAACTGCCATTTATGCGAAATGACGGCCCAGAACGTGTTTTGATAATTAATACCTACCAAAAACATGTTGATCAGAACATTTGTTAATGCTGAAAATGTTCTTGACGGATATTAATTATCAAAACACGTTATTGGCCATCATTTTTCCTATATTTAATAATTTTGGGACCCTTTGCAATGACCTCTTGGGCCTTACCCTGGGGCCTGCCGTGCGATGGAAAGAATTAGGAGAGTAAGCTATTTGAGAGTAATTGTTTTCCTCTCTGTGTTGCTGAACCATGTTTCAATTGAATTTGGCTTGTCTGCACTCCAGTTTTAGGCTACAAAGGGGCAATCTAAGTAATCGTAACCGTCAAATAGTGTTTTTAACGGTTGAGATTAAAAGTTAAACTTTCCTGCCAAAAAAAAATTTAAATTCTGAACCGTTGAATGCAAAATTAAACGGCTGCAATGCAACTACATGGACTCTTTATAGTTGGACTGCAGAGAAGCCGCGTCATTTCAATTTCCAAATTACCAACTTGATAGAAATGGTATCATACACCAACTTGATAGCAATAACAAAAATTGATAAAAAAACGTAGCTTACAACACATTTTAAGAGCTACTAAGATCACACCAAACGAAAAGAGAGATTTATACAGAAACGCAATGCTAGTTATGAAGAAACGATAGTTACTCAATCTTCTTCGCCTTAACCTCTGCCTTCCTCTCCCCGCGACCTTATTCCTAATTTTGCTCAATACCTTTTCATCAACCATGTCATAGTACTTTTTGAACTGCATCCTTAATCGTTCCCCAAACACCTTGATCTTGTCCTCGTACTTCACATAGATCGGAGGCACGGTCATACCCAACACAATTCCTGCACGCACACATCCACAAGAACATGGTATCATATATATTTACTCACCTAGCTGTGCAATTTGCAATTTGCAATTTGATTGTTCAATCTACTATGAGTTCCAACCAATTCGGGGTTGATTTAAATGAAGGATCTTACCCTTCGATTTGTGTTCGTAAATCAAACACTACATTCATGTGCTTCTGCACGATTGACTACGATTTGATTTTGCACATTGGTCTGGGATTCAATTTTGTTTCTATTTTGGTTGCATAATGCATAAAACAATTTCAGTTGCACCTTTTTAGTGAAGAAGAAAGAACGAGAAATCAACCACTATAATTGTGTTGACTTTATTTTGTTTACGAAAACACGAAGTTAAAAGGTTAACAGTCGCATGGCCTTTTCCGTCACTAATACTAATAATATGAAACGACATTATAACATGGATAAACAAGTCAAGTTAGGGTCAAACCCAAATATTATTAATAGAAATTGTGCTGTTGATTTTCCCCCCCGAATAAGGGGTCGTAGGAGCAAGTAAACTTGAAGGCATACGTAACTTCTTCCAGCTAAATAAGAATTCATGTAAAAACTACTTCAGGGCTAACCTAGTCTTTTGCTTCATCTTTGAAGTTAATGTGACCAGTGACCACCCCTCTTTTAGTCAACTTAATAAGAGAGAGGAGTTCTATTACAACTTACAAAATAAGAATCACTCATGACATAAAAATACACCGTTATAAACATTTTTATTACAAACATTTTGACTATGGATACAACTCTTTTTTGGCCATGACACGGCAACACGACATGGTCGAGATGGACTGGACACGGCAACACGACACGGACCAAAATGACATGACACAAATAAGCACGAAAAATAAATGGGTCTGGTAAGGTTGGGAGAATCCTAAGACGAACCTGATATATCTATCTATAATACAATTCACAACGGTGTGGTGGCCCACACATTTTCACTGCATAAATCTTCACTGTTTGATTTAGTACACATTTTTCTGCATAAATCCTACCCGTTGAAATGCTCAATATGGTTTCAGTCGAATTTTTGGTAATGAGGTTTAGTCATTATATTCAGTTATCTTGGACTATAATGACTGATTGGGTAATGACATGCTAAAAGACTTGATTGCCGTTGATTGGGTGCACTATAATTGCTGATTCTTTCAGACATTACATCCAGTTTGGTAGTGATTTATGAAATTGTCGGTGATTGGCGTTGATTGAGAGACAAAATGCTATAAATCGGGTACAACAAATTGCTTTGATTGGGTGAACGAATTTTTGGTAACGATATTGGTAATAATATTCTCATTTCAATTTTTGGTAATAAATTTTGGGTGAATGAATTTCTCTCTCTCTCTCTCTCTCTCTCTCTCTCTCTCTCTCTCTCTCTCTCTCTCTCTCTCTCTCTCTCTCCCTAATTATTTTGGGGAACGAATTACTCACACTCTCCCTAATCATTTTCTGAACAATCCATCTTTCCAGTTCTCCTCGACTCTCCCCCTCTCTCCAGAGGTATGTCTCTTTGTTCTCTTTTTTTTTTTTTTTAAACGATTGTGACAACTGTGAATCGGAAAATTGGTTGTTTAGAAAATTAGTTCTTTGTTCTTTGGTGTGTTGTGCAAAGTCATGAGAGAAGTATGTTACTCCACTTATTTTTTTCCCATGTTTTGAAATTTGATCAGTTGATTAGAAGAACAAACCAATTGGAAAAGGGAACAAGGAAACGTTCCCTACACCCCAAACGTTAACCCATTTTGGTACTAGGTACTACTTTATATTTCTCTTTTCTAAAGTTTTTTTTTTATTTTATGAAATGAGGTATGTCTCTTTTTCTTTTTATGGCCTGCATCAATTCTTATGAAATGAGATTAGTGTTGGTTAGTAGCACGGTTTTCGTCCAGTCATTATAGATGACTGATTATGGACTAATATAATTGTTAATTGTTGATTATGGAAAGTTTAAACAAAAAATTGGTTTCTTATTCGGCAAAATTCTACCCGTTTTTATGGACTAATAGAATTGTCGATTGTTGACATCATTTGTTCAACTCCCTTTTTTTATGTGTGTCCAGAATTACAGGATGGATAGTGAGAATGAAATTAAGGTGGTTCCAGTGACTAAACGAGTGGATACGCATGAGGATGCTCAAGTTGTAGTGGAAGACCAAAATATACAAATTGACCCACAGATTGGTAAGCATTCTAGATACAAAGACTAAACTGTGATTTTTAGTCTACTTACATTGATAAAATTATGGTTTCAGTAATGAGCGAGTAGAGACGCATGAGGAAGCTAAAGTTGTAGTCAAAGAGCAAAATGTCTCTTTATTTATCGTGATCAAATTTATTCATTTGTGGTCTATTAAAATTTGTAGGATTGGAATGAAAAGAGAAGATACAACAAGACTGCTTCGGTGGGAATATCATTATAAGGTAAATTTAGTTGTCGTTTTACTTCTCAAATGCAGGATTTACATTCCTTGATAATTTATTTTGGCTTCAGATTATTGCAAGAAAAATAGTTAGCTTCATTGTAGGATTGAAATGAAAGAGAAGATACAACAAGACTACTTCAATGGGGATATCATAATAAGGTAAATTTAGTCGCCATTTTACTTCTCAAGTGCAGGATTTATATTTCTTGATAATTTATTTTGGCTTCAGGTTATTGAAAGAAAAATAGTTAGCTTCCTTGACAATTTATTTTACGTAAGGAAGTGATTAAGTTGGTGATTTGAAGATGAAGGGGGAATCTTCATTGTACGAGTGGTTTTTTTTAGCAGTTTTGTTGTTGTAATCTTGAATAACAACTCCCTAATTTGATATGACAATTTTGCATTTTCTTGGGATTAAGCAATTTTATTGTGAGGGTGCATGAAAGATTTTCATTGTTTTATGTTAATGTTTTTGCATTGGTGACTTTTGGCACGAGCACAATTGCACTCCTCAGATTTCAGACCTTCTAAAGTTGAACCATTTTTACAATTTGAATACACTCTCTTCGATCAAGGAAAAAAAAAGCACTCAATAATTTTCCGTTGTCACGGTTTGCTGTTGTTTACTTCTTTTATTGACAAGTTGTATGACATTAAATTTTCTTGCTTGATGATTGAAATGGTATATGAGTTGAAACGCCATCTATTCTTTTGGCAGGTTGCATCGGCTAACCATGTAACAAATACCAAGTTGGTTTGAGCTTGAAGCTTAGAAAGTCTACAACTTTGTTATCAATGATTCAGTAGAAGTGGAATTATATTTTTATATTCAATTCAAGGGCTGATTATGTTTTGTCTTTTCTTCTTGATTTTAGAAAATTTGATGAATAAAAGCTAGATATTGCTATATTATCATTAAATTTAATTACTGGTTTATTAAGTTTAATTACTGATTTTGAATTCTTACATTCTGAAGTTTGATTTTTTCAAGGACATAAATTGGATTTTGTGATTATAGTTGGGTTTTGCCAATTGATTCGTAGTTTGTAGTGTGGTCGAACTGGTTATGAATTTAAACGGCTGATGATAAGTGCCTTCAGGTACAGACCTGGGTGCTACAGCTATTAGTTTGTTAGTTTTTTATGTGCCGATTCAAGTAAACCGGTGGATATACTTGGCCTTCAAAATTGGATATTAGTTGAATACTGATTTCGAGCCGTGCCTTCAGGCACAAGCAATTCCTAGTATATTACATGACATGAACATGACTCAACACATATAAACACTTCACACATTTAAGTTGATATATTCTTCTATTACGCACTATTTTGTACATTATATGCACATATTGTTGGGATATTTTTAATAAAAATAAATATTAGTAGTAACTCCTTACCTTTAGTGTTTACCGTTACAATATTAATGTAGTATTGAAATATCAGTCACAAAATTAAGAGTATTTATGCTCTATCATTATCTCTATATTAATGACTATTACTCCTATATGTGTGTGTGTGTGTGTCTCATATGAGGGAATTGAGAGGGAATAAAAAAAGATATATACACGTGTTCATAGAAATGTACATAAAGAGAGATACAAACATGTTTATGTGAGAGTTCACATTCTATTTTCTATATTGATTGGGCAACTTGGTTCATGACTCATTCAAACCTCCCGGTGGTCGTGAACATCGGATGAGGAATGCTTGTGAGCGCTTGAATTTAATCTTGGGGCTAGTACACTCCGGTGGAACATTCACGAGAGGAGGAATATTAGCCTTAAGACAGTGACTACACGACTCTCAATCTCACAGGCAACATCTTTCTTACTCTTAATATTTTCATATTGTCTTATTTCTAACTTGTTGTATTTCCATATATTATGTGCTCTAATTATTCTTGTGAAAAATAATATTTGTGAATAAAAATCCTAACACATATAATATAGAAACAAGACATAGTATAATGCGATTAATCCACGGATCACAATTGCAACAAATTTATTCACCATTTGATTTGAACCTTGACCGAAAAGCGCACGGTAATTAAATCTGCAGAGGAAGGGAGAGAGACATTGACCTGTGTAGAGAAGTGTGAGTAGATCAAAGTGACTTCCCGATTCGGAAACAACCCACAAAGCAGCTATTGTTCCTGCAAAGCTAAAACAATCGCCCTCAACAGCCACCCTAAGCATCCACCGGATTCCTTCTTCAATCCCTGACTTGAATTTCCGGGCCATCCCCACTGCTCTCTGTTCTGAAATTTCTAGCCCTGACAAGTCCGGTGGTTCTCTGAAATCAAACTCATCGATTAACATGTTTCTTAGAGCCGGAGCTAGTGTATTTTAGTGTACTCTTTGCTATATTACCACTGAAAGAGGGCATTAAATATTAGATTAGCATCATTTGGAATGTCTAAAATGCATAATAACGAATTTTCTTGGGACCAATCTTTGTCGCTTGACCCGATTAAAGCAAGGCAAAGCCCGGCCCCTTAATTTCTCTAGTACATTTTTTTTTATTATTAAAACTGGTTTCCTGTCTTTTTAGCGACAAACCTAGGAAATAAAAAAAAAAAAAAAAACTAACTTGTAACTGAAACAATCCTGTACAAAAATATCTAATACTCTCCAAAATGCTTGGTTTCTACATAACCAGATATCCTCCATGTGGTGATGAATTGTGCACCAGAAGTGCATAATCGCGTATGTGAAACTGACGGATTGCCCATTCCTGCTGGAGGCAAATGCAACTAAAAACTCAACCAACCATATAGTATTGCCCCCACTGTTCGCATTACTATTTGAACTTCGACAATTTTGCATCATTTTCAGCGACCACAAAATGCTATTTCCAGAGCTTCTCGATTCAAAATAACATTAATCCAAATCACGATTAACTGTTGTTTGAGCGAATTTATTTCTCGCAGTAAGGGCGTGTTTGCGATAGTTATGGATACAGATTTTAAATTCTTAGCTTCAATTTGATCTGCTGCAGATTTTAGATTCAGGATTTTAGTAGTTATTGAGAAACTTGTTGGTTGCACTTGTGAGATTATGCGAATTTTATTCTTCTTTTGAGACTTTAAGTTGCAAAATCCCAAAAGCTACCCAATCTCACTTTTGAATTTTGAGAATTTCTAATTCCTTTTCCAGGTTCTCAGAGATTCTAAAAATCAGTTACGTAGATTTTTTCTGGAAAACATTCTGAAGTGTATTTTAGAAGCTAGAATTTGAAAATCTGTCGAAATAATTTTTTTGCAAACACTCACTAACTATTTGAGCACTAATGCAATGAAGTCCAATATAGGGCCCTATAATACGATATTCCATCCAGCAAGGTCTTAAATATGATTGCAATGAAATCCATGAAAATTCAAATTCGGATTAGTAACTGCTCTATTTTCTCACTCCAGGGAGAGGATTGAGCAGATACCAGCTACCGCGCACAATGCGACGGTGTCGGAGGTTTAAAAAACCATTGCGATAGATACACTATTTCAGACATTCGATCGACACAATCACAATCATACCATTATGCACACAACCAACCATCGATTCCCTTTTTTGGTTCGAAAACGAAGAAATTCTATGCACATATATACGGATTGGTACGTTTATGTAGTGCGAACGAAAGGAGTTTTACTTGTTCAAGAGCCTAAGAATGTTGCCCCACAAGAATGCCGAAGTAACGACCACCATCCCCGCCCAGGAGATCAGAGTGAGAAAGTTGAACTCATAAACATCCAGCAGTACCCCTATCGCGGTTGCCACCAAAAGAACACTTATACTCAGCTTCTTCCTCCTCCACAGCACCACATCTCTCACTATAGTGCAGCCATCAGTATCTCTCACCACCACATCTGTGACAATCAACACGACATGGATTAGAAAATAGAAGAGCTGATTCGGTCACAGAGACCAGTTAGTCATTGCTAAATTAGCTATTAGCTATACATAGATTCATGAGCTCCAAATTGACTATAGATCCACGAGAAGACGTTTTTGGCTCAACGGCATCAGGAACACTGATCACTTAGTCCCGAAGGATATATAGAAGAGGTTGGGAGTTCAACTATTCTTTTAAGGTGCTAATCTAACTATTGAGACAATACTGATTTTGCCGATAAAAAAAAAAAAGGAAAAAAGAAACGAAAACAGAACATACCTCCCGGCGGAGAAGACTGGGATTCTTTAGACATACTGAAAACGAATACTAATAAGATGGTAGGAAACAGAAGTGAGATTGGTGGTCAGTTTATTGAGCTAGTGTGCTTTGTAATGGCTGATTCGGTGAGGTTAATTTGAGTTTGGGAATTGAAAGTGATTTTGGCTTCACACGTGGAAAGGGCAGGGCGGAAACGTGGAAGCCATGCAGGCCCTCTTTCTCCTAGCCGGCACTGTCCATATATATTTGTATCTTACTCATCTCGTACTCGCAAATGTCTTTCAGGATAAAATTCATGGTAGTCAGGTTTGTCCTGTTTGGTGGATTTGATCCCCATACACGATCAGCAGGATTCGATTATTCAAATCAAGCTGCAAAACAAAGTAATTTTCTTGTGATTTTCCGTATTTTAACATGGTATGGCTTGTTTTTGACCGGATCAGGAAGAAAATTAATTGAGTTGTACGTAGATTGAATGGTTGAACTAGACACCCTTGAACGTCGGAAAAAAGATTAGGTAATTTCACGTTAAAGAAAGTAACAAAGATAAAAACATTATTTTAATTACCAAAAACAGAAATTGGAAATTACAAGCGCAAGAACAGTAGCCTCCATCGAATCAGCAGCTATGAAAAATCAGATACATGCACCAACGTCGAGAGATTAAGGTAACTCATGATGAATTGGGAGTTAGAGCCTTAGACTATGGCAGTCTTTCACAAGAAGAGAGAAGGGACTCTTGTACGCTTTCTTTTCCGCTGATGTGGACATAACACCCGATTCTGCTTTCACCATGACATAAAATCCGGTTTTGCTTTTAGCCTCCTTGTTGTATGCCCCAATTGTGCTTTCACCATGACACTAATTAGAAAAAACTTAGAGTAGCAAACTGAGTGGTCTCGTAATTTGATTTGAGTCTATCTCCCTTTGAAATCGGAAACGGTCAGATCCCTTCTATAAAATGACGTAAACACCATAAAATATAAAGAAAGGAGACACGAAAAAAGGCGACCACTGTAGATGGAAATAAAGCGAAACGATGTAAGCAAACACTGAGAAAGAATATGTGCGGGCAGTTGTAACGGATATATATCTAGAATGCGATGAACAATTTTGTTACATTTTTTATTCCTATAACACAATATTTAATCGTGCTCTTGATCCAAATGAAACGGGATTTTTATTGTAATTTTTTTTTTCTCCGATTGGGAAGGCAGTGTAGGGTGTCTAAAAATAAGGCAATTCCGACAAAAATTCCACCAAATATGTAATTATATTTTGAGCATTCCAGCAGGTACTCAGCTCGTGATGGGTTAGATTGGTTATCAGTTTCGGCTGTATGGCTCTGTTCTGTATTTGGATATCTATTTGTAGATGTCGGCCTATATCACTGAATTGGTTTGGTTTTCCGTTGGAAAAAAAGAAAAGAAAAGAAAAGAAGCTCGTGATGGGCTTGGGTTTGGCAAAGGAGGCCCATCCATTTTCGACTGGGCAAACAGAACTAACCTCCTATGAAGCCCAAGCACGTCTCAGAAATTGGCTAAAAAGTACTACTCCTGTAATAGCCATACAGCTATCAACGTTATGCCCCAAAACTCGTGCTATCCATCGAAATCCAATTTGTCGAAAGAAAAAATAAGGGAAAAATGACGGCAAGAACGTGTTAAATCAAAATCCAACGAAATAGTAGTAACACCATCACCGAGGTGGGTCCATGTGATGCTCTAGCGGCATACATTTTGCTTTGATTGAAGGCATTTTCACTAATCAATAAATTATAATCAAGGTCGGTAAACTCCGCAAGCCCGTGGGCTTAAGCAACCTCCCGGGCTAGGGTAACTAAAAAAAAATATTCATGTTAATGTATATGTTTATATTTTAACAAATATATAGCTCAAAGGGTGTAGCTAGTTTATCGGTCAACAACATGCATTTAAGATAGTACAAGGAAGGTCATGGGTTTAATACTTGTTCCCACTATCCAAAGTTTCCCTTCTTTTTTCTTTTTCTTTTTCTTTTTTGTCACTAAAGCTAACAAGAGAGACTAATAGACACATTTATGAAAATTGTCACTTTCATTGAATGACATCTTTGTGATAACAAATTTTTTTTTTTGTCACTAATGTACTTTAGTGCCAATTTTTGCATGCAATGAGAACGTGTTTACTTTGAATCGGATCGTATTAATCATAAAGCACTATAGTCTATAACTGAAGTTATATTTTAATTTGACTTTTTCGATATAATTCAAACTAGAAGCACAATGTAACGTTGATTTTGTTTTTTTGACTTGTATGTATTTTTATTTCTTATAACTTAATAATAGTAAGCGGACAACCAAGCTTGGAGGCAAGCTTGGGCAACCCAAACGTCGAGGCCAGCCCTGGTTATGATTTACAACTTTGATCTTTTATTTATAAAAAAAATTCATATTTGTTAATTTTTTGCCAAACTTTTTTGATTCATCTCGTCGAGACGAATCCATATTACATAAAAGTTTGGCGCAAAACTAACAAACGTGAAAAGCATTTATTAAGGGCAAAATTAAATAATTATGGTCCATAACTTGTTGATCAGTGAAAACGCCCAGGGTTCCATCACAATATATGTCTTAAAAAATAGAGACTTTGACCCGAAATAATTTTTCGGGGTGGCGGGAGAAATTAACGGGCAAGGTTTTAACGCTAAACATGATTAGCGCATTTTTAAAAAACGGTCATGTTTGGTTTACTTGTCAAAAAACCAAAATACTTGTTCTGTCCATGATTTTCATAACTATTTTTTTTTCTAATTGTCTTGCAAATTACTAGTTTGTGGGTGAAAAATTCGTTCAAAATCCAACAAGTCCACGTGTTTCTTTAGCTCTTTTTAAGTGGATCCTTTTTTTTTGGATCCGCAAGTGGATTCCTATTGACTTGAACAATATTCATTTGGATTCATGAGTACAACAAAAAAAAATCTTGTCGTATAATTCAATGGATAGGAACAAAATAAGAGGAATTAAATATATCTTGAAAAGGTCTATGGCAACCTATTCGCATCAATTTTCTGCAAAAAGATATATAGTAGAGAAATAATCTAGCTACCAGTTTAATTCTTCTTAGCTGATAATATGAGAACTCGTGACAATAATTCTATTTTTTTTAATCGCACTATAGATAATTTATGAGATCTCGTGGATAATAATTGGGTAACAGAACTAGTTGAATCAAGGACGGAATCAAGAATTAATTATGCCTTGGGCTAACTCAAATTTTTTTTCGATGGACAAAAAATGTATATAATATGCATACTGACAATCTCTAAGAATTAAGGCTTGTAATCTCTAAGAATTAAGGCTTGTAATATATTTAATAAAAGCAAAAGAAAATGGGTTGGTGTGAGGGATTGGGTTAAAAGAAGAAATAGGTTGGGCCAAAATTATTTCGGTTAAACTTTGACATATAAGTTTTTTTTTTTTTGGTTTTTCTGAAGGGCACCTAG
Organism: Rhododendron simsii; assembly: GCA_014282245.1. NCBI lineage: Eukaryota > Viridiplantae > Streptophyta > Magnoliopsida > Ericales > Ericaceae > Rhododendron > Rhododendron simsii. The sequence continues at coordinate 150,393 of WJXA01000178.1, read as the reverse complement.
GCTGTAGCCTACCACAGCCTGATGGTGGTTCCGGCCTTTAGTTGAATCGAAGTGATTTTTGAACACCTTCCTGTAAAATCCTGAAAACCGCCACAGCTTGCGTGCACGCTATGGGTGTTTGCATGCAAAGTCACACGTTCTTCCAATTAATCAGCATTCTCGTAAGTATAAGGGAGGTGACTCGAAAGTAATCCGTAATTAGTGTAAAGCATGTCGGTTTAGGCAGCATATGTAGATATATTATTACTTTTTTCATTGCTTAAGAGGCAGCATCTGTAGATAGTTCCGGTGTTATCGCAGCAAATTTCTGGAGAAGGTAGCTTGAAGCAAGCGTTTGAATAAGTACCAGGTTTACCTTCCGAAAAGCACCGAAAAAAGAATAAGTATTTGTTTATAAACACGGTCGTCGGTGTCGTTCTGCTTAGCTGATGTTTTGTGAAACAATGTGCAATTTTTATACTTTTCCATTTCAATTTGTTTGCCTAACCTCGGGCTAACATTGAAAGGGGACAAAATGAATGCTATAAATTGTAAGAGAATTCCAAAAATACCCTCCATTTTTGGAATTCAAGTTGGGCAGTAAACTTAGGAAAAGTTTTGTCTGATTTGAAATCTTCTAAATAACTCTAGGTCTAGGAGATCGAAGGGCCTTAAAAATACAATAAGTTTGTTCACACAGATAATTTGTGCACAGATTATGCACATATTTTATTGTGAGGTCCATCATGGGTTTCACACAAACGATCCAAATCGTTCATTAAATGTAAAATATTTTTTCAAAGGCCTCCGCAAAAAATCAACTCAATTCGATACTTATAAGTGTTCAATCCAATCATCTAACATTTCATTATCCGGAAATTTAAATGAAAATTTCGATGATTGCATCGAGTACTGATAAGTGTTAGATTGACCTGATTTTTAGTGAGGACCTTGGAAAAAATATTTTACATTTATTGAACGGCTTGAATTATTTGTGGGGGATCTATGGTGGCCCCACAACAAAATTTATGCACAAATTATTTGTGTGGTTAGCAGCATTGTTAAAAGTACTGTAGTTCAACCAAAAAAACAAAGGGCGCTACATTAGTCCAATAGTTGGCGCCCATCAACTTTAAAAGAAAAGGAGAAAGGGCATAAAAGGAAATTTACACAATGTAATCCAATGATTTTTAAAATTAAAAAAATCAATTTGAACATGCAAAGGTCAAAAAACAAATGGACAAAGCGTCGGAAGAAGTACTTATTAGTAGTATTTTATTTGCATTCACATGCTGAAGTAAAACGCGGAGAGTGAATGCGGGTGGTGCCCACAACTTACCTACTCACTGTACCGACACCTCACATCACATGCATGGATCGACGAATCTTTCTTCTCAACTTTCACAGAAAAGCTTTGCACAGCTTGCCTGCTCAGCAAAAAGCCTTAACTCCTTCACGCGTAAAATGATCGGAGCTGCTCAATTTGTTCGAAATATGTCGTTTAAGGTCCCTGTAAAAAATGAGCTTCATTCGATCGTTAGAGGCATTAAAAAACAACCAAAATCACTTTAGAATTTAGGCCGAAATTCTAAAGTGATTTTGGGTGTTTTGTTAACGCCTTAACGATATCGAACGAAGCTCATATTTCGACCGGATTTAATAATTTTAAAAATAAGCGACTCCGATTATTTTGTCGACCCGAGGTGGGAGAAAAGGGCTGCTGTGCAAGCATCTGTGCACATAGCACAGCTCCATCTTTCATGCCTCCTGGCCTCTTCAATCAAAAAATACTCCTTCCGTCCGGATTTAATAATTCTTTTTTAGAGTTTGTGTTATTTTTCAATCGATTATATTTTTCAATTTATAATTTTTTACGTGATTTTGAAAACATTGTATTATAGAACTAATCGAAATCTATCAAACAAAATCCATATTCGATATGAAATTTATTACGGAATCAAAGATATAACTCATTTTTTAGCCAGTTAGATTGTTAGAATAGAACTAGAGACAATTAAATCTGGATGGAAGAAGTAGTAAAATAAAATACAACTTCTGCCTCTCGTTAAATTCATCCATTTAATAATGGACTTCAATTGTTTTCAGTTGTTCGGGCTAATTTAAGCGCATATTAATTAATCTTGAGGAACTGATTCTATCGTCCACTCTCGGAGGGTAAACTTCCATATTTTTGTGATGTGTTTGAAGAAATTATGTAATGTCGAACTGTTTTCTAAGTTTATAGCTTTCATCCTAAATGTAATTTTACAGCCGTTTGAATAAGCGTCTAAATTTAATATTAATCTTCAATTGGATAACCAATATTGCGTTGTACTAAAAACCAACAATATTAGTCATAGAGCGGCTCCTGGTAGGCCCAAAAACCAGTTCATGCAACAACATTTTCCATGCTTTGGTCCACGGTCCACACAAAACAAAAAAAAAAAAAAAGAGAAGAAGATAAAATTCTTTTTATTTTTTCAGTTTTTATTACTATTGTTTTTCTTACTTGCTTTTTTTCACTCAGGGTCCCACACACCATACCTTTTTTGCTTTACTATTACCTTTTCTTTTCCAATTTATCTCTCTTTCTTTTTTAATTTTTAAAAAATACTGCATTGTTCTCTTTACTTCTCAAAAAGTATTTTTAAAAAAATTCCTCTTAGATTCCCCATATATTCTTTCTATTTTCAACATTTTTCTCTTTATCTTTCTACATTTATTACCCTTACTATTTTTCAAAAAAAATTTCAAATACAAATCCAAACGCAGTATACATTACGTATGTGTGCCGCAAATATGGTTAAGTTGCATAGCACATAATATAATAGGCGTTTGGGAGCTATTTAGATTTTAGATTGTATATAGTAAAATTTTGAATTATACTGAGAACCTCGAAAGTTTTTTTTAGAATGATGTGCAGAACAAATTTGCAGTTACCTAGTGGGTGAATTTCTATTGGGACTCCGAAGCTCATTCAAAGGTGATTTTTGAATTCTCTATTCTTTAATTTATCTTTTTGTTAATGCATTTAAAAGAATCCATTTTAGAATTGGTTCTCAAGTAGATCAACATCCCCCTCTATAAAAGATGAATCTATAATCTCGCTACACCTAGATACAACTCCAAGTGTTAAAGTTTCGTTCTGTTAAGATTTTTATTTCTTAAGTATTTATTTTCTGTTTTACGACACATGTCATTCTCTGATACTACATCACTTTTAATTAAAAAATATGTACTTAATTATTTAAAAAATAAGTAATTAAATACTTATTTTAGTTAACGGAACACACCCGTCAGCTATGCAAACAAAAGCGTTTCTTGATTATGAATTCTTAGTCCTGATTGGTAGTTAACTTCCAATAACGGCTCCATGGTGATCATGTGTGGGTGTATAGAGAGTGCCACAAAGCTTTATTTGTCCATACAGATACTACTGACTAGATAGATACTGACGAGAAATTTTTGGGTGCAAATAAGATATTGTTGATGTGGTACCTGTGGAGCGCATCCGGGGCGTCAAAACATGCAACCGATCGTCCGGGTACAAAGGTACCGAATGGATTTAAAAAAATAGGAAGGAAAAAAATGAAAAAGGTTGTTTCAATCTAGACCGTCGGTTGCTTGGCTCCGACGGCTTGGATGCGCTGCATGAGTACCATGTGGTACCTAATTTGCAACCAAAAGATTCTTGATACTGAGAGCCAGCCGTGAGATAAAGCTTGTGTTGTGTTCGCTTAAAGCTTCCAAAAGTTTTTAAATTTCAAGGACCCTTGTACTTTTTTTATCCCTTGCAATAGTCCAACAAAAGGGCTTTATTTTTAATTTTCGCTCTTAAGCTCCAAAAAAGTCAAGGCCGGCTCTGTAGATATTATAGGGGAGTACAGGTGGCCTCTTTGTTCACTTATTTGAACGCCCACGTACTCACCAAGAATTTCATGCTAAGTAGATACTGTAATTGATGTGTGTGTATTTTGACAACAACGCCTCTCTCTCCTTAGCATACACGACTAGAAAAACTACTCTACTAATATTGATGTGTGAGTTGGGGAGTACAGGTGGCGGATGTTGGTGGGGGGTGGAGGTGGCACTGGACCAATACAGCCTGGGGTTTTCACTCGAATCTTTGTCTAATGATGCGCACCAATTATAGTTTTTTTTTGAATAAAAAAAAAAGTCATTTTAACTTATTGAACCAAAACAAATTTTAAAATATGAGTTTCACCTGAATATGTGATGGCAAAGCCTCCTGGAGCGCAAGGAGCACCAAATAATCACACTTATTAAAAAACTTATTGCTCTAAACTCGTACTACTCCACTATTGTGATCCGTAACGAACGGCGAGATTCAAGGGATGCACGTTCCGACGTCCGACAGTTAATTCCTTCACCTTCACTATTTCCCAAAAAAAAAAAAGAAAAAAGAAAAGAAAAGACTAATCAATAGCAGTGGTATGAACATGAAAGTGGGTTAGTTATTAGTTACAGCCTCGATGTCGATGATGCAATTCATGATTACGCGGTAACGCGTCAAACCCTCCAAAGTATGAGCTCACTGCCAGCTAACACCCACACACCCCTTTGGATTCCCATAAATTTTTTTTTACTAATTTAATCCTCACCGCTCAACATTCATATATACCCATAAATGTGTATATATTATGCAGAGGTGTGGACTCATGTCGACTGTGAATTAGTCAACAGAGATACAGTTTAGACATACATATATAGAGAGAGAAAGAGGAAGTGTATTCTTTCTTCTCATTGTTCTTTCCATTTTGGTGGAATAGAGAAACTTGTACTCGGTACGTTCCCATTTCTCCTCTCATTTTGTTTTCTTTTTTCGTTTTGGATCTGGTGATGATTTTGCCCTGCTTTTTGTACTTGCCAGTCTTTTGAAATCTATCCAAGAATCCAAGCATACCCATGTGGGTTTTTTTTTTTTGGGTCAGACGGAAATTTTTTCCCATGTGGGTTTGCTTGTGTATGCATAATGCCTTCTTTCTTGTGTGAAAACATGCTTGCTGGACAATGGGTATCGCCTAGTTACTCGTTTGGAGATCTGGATTTTCCATTTTTGAATTTTGGTTCTCGGTGTCCCGTTTCCACTATGGGTAGAGTCTCATTTGGTTTATGTATATACAAGAGATTTGGCCTTTTGGGATCAATTCCTCTCCATCTCTCCCTACTCTCTTCTCCTTAATGGCTCCCATTCTTGAGAATGCGAGTTCTACAAGATGTACGGTTCCGATTCTTGGTGTCAGCTCGGTAGTGTGAGCCATAAAGAGAGTATGGAGAGATGGGACATGGAGAGGAATTGACTCCCTTGGCTTTTTCTCTCGCTGCTGCGACAATGGGGAAAGCACTCTTACTACATTTACCTATCTGGGTTTGGTTCTGTTTATCAAAGGCCATTTGCATTTAGAGAAGTTAATTTTGGCTTTTTAATGTATTGTGTGGATGTGTTCTCATTTTGTCTTTAGAATCAAGAGCTTTGGTGTTACTTCTGCTGCTTCAAATGGGAAGGACAGTTTTACTCCGTTCAATCTTTGTTGCTCTGGCTCTCTTTAGTGTTTGTATGGTAAAAGCGGAAGATCCTTATTTCTTCTACACATGGACTGTCACTTACGGAACAGCTTCACCTCTGGGTGTTCCTCAACAGGTCGGCTTCGTGACGAACTTCTTCTTCAATTCCTGATGAATTGTCATGATATAGTTATGTTCCTCAAGTAGCTACGTAATGAAAAATGCTAGTAATAGCCCAATGAGCTGTGTCAAAAGGCAAGGGAAAAACAAAAAAAAAATACAATTTTCTATGTGTAAAAGAACCTTGAAAAGTGTTTAAAATGAATAAAAAATTGTGTTTTTTTCTTGTATTCTTCTTGACTTACTGACAACTCAGTGGGCTGTCAATAGCATTACCGTTACATAATTTCTGAAGTTGTAGTCTTTGATGTTTGAAGGTCATCCTTATAAATGGGCAATTCCCTGGACCTAGACTAGATGCTGTCACTAACAACAACCTTATCATCAATGTCATCAATAATCTGGATGACCCTTTTCTCTTGACATGGTAAGTCCCTCTTACTTTGCAAGTCCGTCTGTTGTTTTAGGCTGCATTTGCTTTAAGTTTCTTCATGGTATTCATATGGTTGATTAACTGATAGAATTCCCTTGTTCATATTTGAACTTGGAACTCATAAGCACTTGTTACATATTTTCCTAACTGAATCCATTATCTGTTATACTTCTTCCCCTAAGCTTACAAAGTTGGCACGAACTTACAACTTCCATAATTTTCCCAGCTGTTTCACAAGTCATTCCAACTATTTGCTTGTTCTGATATGCACAAATTGCAAAATGGCTAATGATTTGTTGACAAGGGCAAAACAGCAGCATTATCTGGGATCTGTTGGTTACCAAGGGAATATTAACAGCCTCCACGATTGTAATGTTTTTGATGGATCTGAAAGTTTAGAAACTAAACCTTGACAGAATTATACTAGAACAATTTTACAATAATTGATGATTTGTTTGGGAAAAAATAGATTAAGGTTACAAACCGGTGGGTGAATAGTAAAGAAAAGCCACAAAATATAGTTGGCATGAAAATTCAACCAAGTTTCTATCTTTCACCATTATGTCCTTGAATTTGGGATGAGCGTACCATTAAGTTGCTGAATATGCTGCTTTAAAAATGTAAAACAATAGGAATGTCCTAATTTGTGAGAAAAATGATAGTGTTAAACATTACTGTGCTAATTTAATGTACTTTTTGATCCATTAAATTCCTGTTCATGTCGGTGGCATTTAGAATCTTACAATAGTACTTGTGCACCTGTAGGAATGGAATCAAGCAGAGGAAGAACTCGTGGCAAGATGGTGTGTTAGGGACTAATTGCCCTATCCCTCCTAACTCGAACTACACTTACAAGTTCCAAACCAAAGATCAGATTGGAACCTACTCATACTTTCCATCAACTCTAATGCACAAAGCTGCTGGAGGGTTTGGAGGACTAAATGTATATGCAAGATCTGTTATCTCTGTACCATACCCGAAGCCTGCTCAGGATTTTACTCTTCTTATTGGTGATTGGTTTAAGACCAGCCATAAGGTGAGGAATATCTATGGTTGATGCGTATATAGGATGCACTTTTGCGTCTTTTAGTTCATGTGTTCCGTATCAACTTAATCATGTGATTCTTTTATTTTAATTTCTTGAAAGTGGATCATTTTCAGTGCGATTTACTTCTGATTTGTTTATTAGCCAGGAATTGCATTCTCCTGATTTTTTGATTTGGTATTGTAAAAGCAATTCAAAAATTTCCATTCTTCTTGTTTCTTTTATTTCCTCTCACAGAATTGTGGCCACTTTTTATCTGGTCTAGTTTGTTGTTCTTGTATTTGTGAAACTTTACAATGGAGCTAGTTAAATGACCTTAATCCCAATCTGGTATTGTGCTATCACTGATGTTGTCTCAGAAAGCCGCTATTGTCTACTTTACAATTCATAGCGTACACTTATTTCTTTTTAGAATCCAGTTGTGAATGGTTATACATGCTCCAAATGTGTACTTGGTATTTATCCTACCAATAATCACGATATCCTGCCAGAGATCCATCTTCTTTTACAATAATAGTCAAGTCAGCTAATATTTGGTTCGAGATATGACCATAAGATTGGTGCCTCAGTGAAATGAAACATAATATTGATGCTCAGATGGATTAGCATGTAGTATTCATCATTTATCAATAACATGTCTGGAAATTGGCAGGTATTGCAGCAGCAATATTTGGACTTGGGCAAATCTCTTCCCTTTCCTGATGGCATCCTTATAAATGGGCAGACTCAATCTACCTTCAGCGGTGATCCAGGTCAGCCCATCACCTGCCTTTTGTTGTCCAAAATCCAAATGGTGTTTTAATTATAGAACAATTATTTGATCACTTAGAACTTCATTTTATTTAAAAATGTTCATTTTCTTTTGCTTTTCAGGAAACACCTACATGTTCAGGATTTCAAATGTGGGCTTGTCAACCTCTTTTAATTTTAGGATTCAGGGCCACAAAATGAAGCTGGTTGAAGTGGAGGGATCTCATGTTGTTCAGAACATGTATGATTCTCTTGACGTGCATGTTGGCCAATCGATGTCTGTTCTAGTGACTTTGGATCAGCCTCCAAAGGACTACTATGTTGTTGCATCTACAAGGTTTACACAGAGCATTCTCACGGCTACATCTGTCCTACACTATACAAACTCCCAGTCCGCAGTTTCAGGACCTTTGCCTGCTGGTCCAACTAACGAAATAGACTGGTCTATGCAGCAAGCCAGGTCTCTCAGGTATGTATGAGCAAAATACAAAATGTGGTCCTAAGAGAGTAGTCCAGTTGCTACTCTATTTTGAAAGAAAGTGCACAGCTGAGATTTAGAGTTGTTCGACAGTTGCAAACTGCAGATTATATCTGATTGCCGCTTTTGAAGTTAAAAACTCATCGTAATTTGGAATAAGAAAATCGAACCTATAACAACCTTTGAAGTGCACACACCTCGGCGGTGCTCAACACGTGGTGGAAACCGACACCATCCGAATAGGTGTTTGGATCTGTCCTACTCTCAAACCAGGGGTGTCCTATTTTTTTGTTCCAATGTTCTTCATTTGTGGACACTCCATGGTACTTGTTGGACAGATCTATATGGGAGAAAAGCTGGACTCCAATAGCATTGATATGCATAAATATAGTTGCTGATTGTATTTTTCACCAGAACAAAAACACAATACAATCGCTTATTGTAGCTTCCATTGGAACAATGTAGCCTTAACAAGCCAAAAAGAATCAGGAAAAATGAATCCCACGGTTACTCTATTGTTGGTGCAGTTTACCAACTAAACTGATGCTTTATGCATGTAAACTAATTCTTCTCTCCTGTCTTTCTTGAAGGTGGAACTTGACATCAAATGCAGCCCGTCCAAATCCGCAAGGGTCATTCCATTACGGAAAGATCACCACAACGAGGACCTTTGTATTTGCCAACTCAGCACCTCTTATCAATGGCAATCTGCGATATGCTGTCAACAGGATCTCCTATATTGATTCTGATACCCCTCTCAAGCTTGCCGATTATTTCAACATCACCGGAGTCTTTGATATGAATTCGATCCAAAGTGTTCCCTCTGAAGGCCCTGCATCCCTAGCTACATCCGTCGTACCTGTCTCTCTCCATGATTTCATCGAAGTTGTTTTCCAAAACAACGAAAACGCAATCCAATCGTGGCATCTTGACGGCTACGATTTCTGGGTTGTTGGGTGAGTTACTATTCTTTGCTTGTCATTCATGACTTTGGCGGAAAACCAGTTGTACAAAACAACAGAAATAAGTGGAGAATCACATTCATTTTTCGTCACTAGATTTAACCATATTTTGCTGATTAATTGGCCATTCCAGATATGGTTCCGGACAGTGGACAGATGCCAGTAGGACAACATACAATCTAGTTGATGCTCTTACAAGACACACTGCTCAGGTAACCTAATTATTTACCCATCAAAACGGGTTATCTTCGGTGTTTCAGTCCATGTCCTGATTTTCCCATTCATATCACCTCATATTGACCCGATTTTTTTTGGTTACACAGGTGTATCCTAATTCTTGGACCACTATATTGGTCTCTTTGGACAATCAAGGCATGTGGAATATGAGGTCTGCAATATGGGAAAGGCGGTACTTAGGGCAGCAATTCTATCTCAGAGTGTTCACCCCAATTCACAGCCTTTCAAATGAATATGACATTCCTTCTAATGTCCTTCTTTGTGGCCAAGCCGTTGGACACCACCCATGATTTACTTGATCATATGTACCCAGCATTCTGTTTTTTCGGTCATGAGGGTTTGACTGCAGAGAAGACATGTTTCTATACATTTGGGCAGCTTAGTTTGTAAAATTGCGAAAATTGTAGGCCGATCATTTAGTTTTTGGCTAAGCTAGCTGTAGGTCAGTATTATTTTTATGGAATGATTATGAGATCATTTTCAAGGATTTATATTGAAAAATTAATTTAATTGGTGGCTGCTTATTTAGTTGTATGGCGACGTTTTTATTGCGCGTTTAAATAATTGTTGCGTCCATTGAAAACCTGTAAAGGTTTGCAAAAGCAGGTCAGAAAGAGATCCAGAGTCTAGCCTCAAGGGAGATGGCACCTTTAACAGGGGTTTCCCTGCAAATAAGCTGTTGGAGTCCCTGGCTCTGGTATTGATGTGAGGCGATCGAAGAAGGTTTTGTTTTTCTATTTTTATTGGGTTCAATGGCCAAAGGTGTCTGGACCAGTGTTCGAGCACCTCGACTAACTTCCTCCCGTGATTCGGTCAAAGACTCAAAGGTGTTTTATGCCTCTTCATAGCTGGCATTTTAAAATTAGTAGCTGAGCTTCCAACCCAATAATCTAGTACTCCTATAACTTTACTTAAAATGAGTGGTTGAAGATTCTGGATTCCACGTTGATGAACATTTGCACCTTTTGCCAACAACGACAAAAAAATGATGAGCTGGAACTTTAAAATGAGTTGGTTAGTTAAATTACATGGGTACCAGCTGAAGCTGCCGAACATAGTATATGGTGAACTCTAGCGCTATTACTGGAAAAAACAAGGGCTTAATTGTGCAATATGTGTGGAAAAAAGAAATATAAGATAATACGATCATAAAGTTGGAGTTTTCTCCCATGGCTCTTCACCCATGATAGAGTATCATTCTGAATTGGGTCATCCTCTTTTCATTGTATGCTCAAAATCTAGGAATAACAGTCCCAATCAATTGAGTTTTCTTCCATGAAAATTGTAAAATTTTAGAAACTAGTAGTAATATTTTCTCGCTTTTTTTGCAGTCGTTAGAGAACATGAGAGAGAGAGAGAGAGAGAGAGAGAGAGAGAGAGAGAGAGAGAGAGAGAGAGAGAATGTGACAAGTGAGTTTGGTAAATTGGAGAAATTAAGAAACAAAGCTAGTACCGGTGGTGGAAGAAAGGAGACTAATATGAGAGGTCTTTTGATTGATCACGATCGAGTTGGAATGAGTAATGGGCTTTCTTCTTTATATAGCCCAAGCCAGCCCAGCCCAACCAAAATACTTCATGCATGGTCTAAACTCCGTACCTTTAATTGGACCTGATCCAATTTATACTTCATGCATGGGTATTTTTCTTTTGAATGGACCTGGTTTGACCTGGTCTGATCCAAAAGTTGATTACGTCTATTTCGGCCTAAGAAGCCTAATGACCTCTCTCTCTCTCTCTCTCTCTCTCTCTCTCTCTCTCTCTCTTTTGTGTTCTTATGTAATTAAATTTTTGCATTTTTTGATTTTTCGTCAATTTATTTTGTGAATTATTGTTTTGTCATGACGAGAGAAATTTAAAAAGTAAAAAATTACAATCAAAACCCAATTTTTATTTTAAATAAAGACAAAAATATAAGCCAATTTTTTTGTTTTAATTCAAAAAAACTACTATCATAATGTGGGATAGAATCATAATTTTTACTCTTTTTAGATTCCACTTGTCATCACGAAGCAATAATCCACAAAAAATCGACGCAAATGACAAAAAAAAAATTAAATAAGGACAAAAAATAAGCATGACTTATTTCTTACCTCACACAAATTTGGTACGTAAAAACAAATTATGTTTGTGTATAGTATTATTTATCGTTTTTGGACGAAGGCTACCACAAGAGAACATCCTCTGGTAATTGAAATAAAGAAGTTTCCCATTACCCTTATACGCTCTCTCAAACGTACACACTCTAAACTGTCGACGTGTGAAGCGAGTTCCACGTCACAAACCCGAGAGACTTGCCAACCCATAAGAGGGGGGACATCATGACATGTCAGGAAGGCCTCCACATAGCTTGCCTCGAGCTAGTGAATTTTTCAACATAAGCCGGGACCCCACGGGAAAATTACATCTAGGCATTGGCTAACTAAAGAGATTCTCCATCATTGTGAGACACCTTGAGGACAATTCTACATCCGAAATTATATTGATCATATTTGGATATCGTCTGATGAGCTACCTTATGTCAGTTAATCGTGTGCGATACTTTGGCTCTAGAGAGAGATAGAGCTACCTTATGTCAGTTAATCGTGTGCGATACTTTGGCTCTAGAGAGAGAGAGAGAGAGAGAGAGAGAGAAACGATCTTGCGGTGTAGGAGGTAGGGTTTTGAACCGATCGATTTAGCCAATTTTTAAGGTATTTTACCACAAAACTGATTATCGGTTTGGCTATATATCAAAGTTTCAGTATCAATGAGATCGATAAGAAAAATGGCAAGTCTTTAAGTTAATGAGACACTTACCAAGAATTAAAAGAGTACAGAGAAGTACGCCCGACTTAATTAATGATTTTTAAGGGCTAGAGGACGTGTAAACAATTAGCAAATTTGCAATTGCAAAATTGAGCTACCACCAAAAGTCCTGTACAGGTAAAATTACCACGCAACTCCAACCAAGCTCTACAACTTCACCATCGAGAATAAATGTGAAATAAAGAAGCAGATATCCCAAATTAACGATAATCCAACATGCAGAATAAATGTTAACATATTGAATGGAGATTTTACTACTTATTCTCATTAACTTTAATGTTTTGTACTTTTATGGGAAATTTAAAAGAATAAACCATCGTTAGTTTATGATTTTAGGTTTCCAAAATGGAGATGCAATCTCCATTTTTTAAAACCGAAAAGTGAACTTAGAAATCAAATTTCTCAAAAGGATGTTGAAAAACTCCAATTATTCTCTTGTTATGTACAAAAAGTTGAAGAAAATAAACAATAATTATAAAATTTTACCTAAATGTGTCACATTTATGTTCAATTTGGACTTATAAAGCTTGGTTGGAATTACACTAAAAAGGAATATATATAAAATAAGATCCTCAAGTTCCAGACATGGCTTAGAGGTAGAGACACATGTCTCTAATTTTAATTTTCGGAACAAAGGTTCCAGAGAAAAAAAGGTATCTGCTCTCCCGTCTTCACTCTCTCGCTTTTATCGAAAAAGACAGATTTTATTAATTAAAGAGGGAGAAAAAAAAATTGAAAGGAACCCAAAAGTACGGCACAGTCGTCGAAACTCCCAAACTCGAAAAACCTTGCATTGCAAAATTGAGCTACCACTCAAGTTTCGTGTACAGTAAAATTATGGTAAGAACAACTCCAACCAAGCTCTATAACTCCAAAATGGAAAATAAGTGTGACATATTGAATGGAGATTTTATAACTTATTCTCTTTTCTTTATTGTTTTATACTTTATGGGAAATTTTGGAAGGATGCACCCATCGTTATTTTTAGAGATTTTGGTGTCCAAAATGGAGATGTACGTAGTCTCCATTTTTTAAAACCGAAAAGTTAATTTAGAGATCAAATTTCTCAAAAGGATGTTGGATCTCTCCAATATTCTCTCGTAACGTACAAAAAGTTGAAGAAAATAAAAATAAAAATTACAAAATTTTTCCTCAATGTGTCACATTTATTCTTCAATTTGGAGTTATAAAAGCTTGGTTGGAGTTACTCTAAAAAAGGAATATATATGGAGTCAGATCCTCAATTCCAGACATGGCTGCAGAGGTAGAGACACATGTCTCTAATTTTAATTTTTATCGACAAAGGTTGCAGAGGTAGAAACAGGTCTCCCTCTCTCTCTTTTATCGAAAAAGAAAGATTTTATTAATTTTTGAGGGAGAAAAAAAAAATTAAAAGGATCCCAAACGTACCAGCATACGTCATCCGAGACCCCACCCAAAGAAAATCAAGAAGCCAACCAAAACGTCACACCCAAAAAAAATGGAGCAAAACGCCAAACAGAACACCAACCTAACATCGAAAACAAATCAAGACAATCAAGACAACCACCTAAGCCGTACAAAACAAGGAATTAAAAATTAAGGGATAGAGATTCATCATCCGCAAAGTCCTCATAATTTTCTCATTCCACGACTTTCTCCCAATCGTCTAGAGCACGTACTGATGTTATCCCAGCCTCCTCCATTCCAACAAGTGTCAATTGGATATGGCATGCTTCAGGGTGGCCCGGAGAGAATCCTTGAAGAAGAATCAAATTGCTGTCGGTGAAGGAATTAAATTAATTAATTAACTAATATAAGTTGGGAGTAGTAGTAGTATTTCGTAAGGCTGCTTTTAACCCTTCGATCAGTATCCACGCACGCTAGCTTTTTCTCAGAGAGCTAGCCAGTCATGGATAAAAAACAGCGAACGAATCTTCATCTGCCACCCATTCCATCATCATCAGTTGTCCCAAATCCCCACCTGGCCTTGTGAAGATGGGCGTACTATTGTCTGGGTATATGTGGAAACTTTGAGTAAACCAAGAAGGTATACTATTTTGTTCTTCTAATCTAATTCAGATTTCATTGATATGTGTTCAGGTAGCTACACGATTTAATTTGTTTGTACAATTAATAATAGTGTGTCAGAGGTGAATCTTAATTATTATGTCGGATTATATACTTATCAATCAAGATGGCATGCTATATTTTTAATCTACATGCGAAGCAAGGTGTAAGAACGATTTCGATCGGGACACGTTGCGGTAACGGTCGATCGTTGTGTAAAAATATCGGGAGCATCGCACGATATGCAACGGAAATCGGTTGTAACGGACGGGTTTAAGAAATCATTTTCAATCAATCGGAAAATTTTAATTGCTTAAATCATCTGTATCGATCGAATATTGGCAATAACGGCTGTGAATTGGTTTGTGAATCAGAAACGGCCTGAAACATAATGAGAATTGTCTGATATGCATGCGATTTTTTACCTCCCCGATATATATTGGGGTTGTAACGGTATTGGACGGCGGATACGTTATTTAAGGAAATCACATACATGAACAAGAACTTCTATAACTGTCCTAATAAGGATTTTTGGAGCTGCCAATGACTCTGGCCTATGTTGGAAATTAAAGTCCAGCCCATTGTTTAAGCAAATGGGGGATGGTGCTGTGCAGTGGTGTGCGTAGCACCGTGCTGCGCACCTCCAAGCCGTCGAATGCATACCGGCAATGAATGGCTTTCGATCGTTGGTTACCGAGATGAGATCCAAGCTATCGAATGCACGATTCGACGGTCTGAAGGTGGCAGTATGGAGCACCAACCCTTGTTTAAGGCCGTTGATCAAACTAATGAAATTCTATGCAATGCAAATGCAATCTACAAAGAGTGATGCTACACAAACTTTTAAAATACAACTCCGGATACAATTGCATTAAAAACCGTTCGATGCATGTGATCCCTATGCATCATGTTCAATGCACATGATCCATTATGCATTAAACTAACATAATACATAGCAATCTTCGGAATTGTGTTTTAAATGTGTGTAAGTAGACTTTCTGATTCGCGAACATTACAATCACCCAAAATGAACTTAAACTTTATCCATTTGAAAACACTTCTTAGTCTTGGTATAGTACACCACCACTACACCTCACAGACCAAACACACCTTAATTAAAGCACACACAGACTTGATTGAAGAAAGGCTACAGCAGAAAACAAAGGAGGGAAAGAGAAAAAAAAAACCCTGATTCTACAAGACTTTAGGTGACCAGTATACCACTGTTACCACACCAAACCCCTAGCATATGAAGTAAGAAATTAAAACACAAATCAAAGACACAAAACAGGAATTAATTAAGGATATGCACCATTAGTAGTTGGTTGTAGATCAGACCAGGTAAGCGTGGGATTCCAGTAACCCATTTCATGAGCTGCTGCAGCAGAAACCGGAGCCGAATCCAAAACCGCGGCAGAAGAAGATGATGAGGAAGCAGTGAAAAGCAGCGGTGATGAGTGATCATGAGGATAATAGTTGGCTGTTGATCTGAGCCTTTGGTATATTTCATGAATCCCATTGTTTTGAACTTCACCTGCTAGTACCAACCCAATCTGTTGTTGCTGTTGTTGATGATTTTGGTGCGCTTGTTGGGCTTGGTTTTGGTTGTTTCTCCAGAAAGAACTGCATAAGGACACACGGCCGGAAAGGACCCAGGTTAATGTTTCAGATTTTTTGGTAGGTGCGTGTCGGATTTTTGTTTGTCTTGACTAGCAAAATTTATTTATTTAATCAATGGTACAAGAAAAATTTATTAATTTCTGAAATTGTTACAAAGACTAAAAGAACAAAGAGCATCATATCTCTAAGCAAAGCTAACAATTTTGTTACAAATACTTGCGAAATTTAATTTGTTGACAGCCATGGCCTGCTAAAATTATTTGCTATGGATGAAAATAGTAAAAAAAAGGAGGTAGTTTCACCGTTTTATCTGCATCTTTTCAATTTTGGTCCTTATTTTTTTTATGTATTTAAATTCCTATGAATGATTAATCTCATTTTTTTTTAATGAAAAACTAAAAAAAATATGCACTAAACACCACAAAGAGAAACTGTTTGTCAAAATAATGAATTATTCTAAACTCATCTTATTTTCATACCAGGTCATTTACAAAGGCAATTTTTAATGAATTATTCTAAACTGTTTGTGTGAGTTTCGTTCGTTAAGAACACATTAGTTTAAGTCCATTTTTCAAATCCCTTTTCTTACGCATGCTTTCAATTTGAAATCGGTTGATGACTTCCCATTTCAGAAAAAAAAAAATGATTCATTACAAATGTTAACTGCTTTTATCCCCATAATTCGAACATTATTATCACTTGAATTCGTTAGACTGATGAATCACAAAACTTTTTTTTTTTTTTAATCGGCAAAAAAAGAAAGAAGGAAGATTTTATAAATATTTGAAAAAGATTACAAAGATTAAAAGATACCGAACACATCGGCAAACAAGAAGCAACCATCATTATATATGATGATAAAACTTGCTTTCATATTTTTCTTTACACGAGTACCATTTCAGTAGAAAATGATTCATTAAAAATGTCAACTCCTTTTTATCTTTTAAACACAAAACTTTTAAATTAAGATTATGGCACGAAACTCATACTGAAACTATACCTTATAGCTTCTGTTGCCCCCATCGACCCAATAAAATTCGACAACGGACTAGGGTTAGGGTTTGGGCTCTGGGTTGCTCTCAGTAAAGCCAGCAGATGAGAATTCTGTGCCGGCGAGGCCCACAAAGCCGGGTTCACCGGAATCTCTTGATCAAACCCACCACCGAAGACCGGTTTTCCCCCCTCAGGCGACACCGTCTTGATAAACCTTCCCCCGCCGCTCGACTTCCCGTTCGCCGCCGACGTTACGCTGACGACACTCTTATTTTTCCTGCAACCGCCGCCGATGGGTACGTTACGGAGGGCCCCGCCCTTGGTCCAGTACCGGCGGCACGTCTTGCAGAAGTGCCGCGGCTGGGTGAGGTTGTAGTTGTTGTAGTAACAGAACTTCGTGTTGGATGAATCACACCGGGGGCACCGGAGGTTCTGGTTCTCCACCCCCGGCGGTGCCGAGGTGGCAGGGGTGGTTGGGGTGGCGGTGGCGGCGGAGGAAGAAGGAGAAGGGGAGGGAGAAGGAGAGGGGGAGGGCTCAAAAGGGTTAGAGAGAGAGGGTTTTCTCTCTCCTCCAATGAGTGAATTAGCACCTCCCAGCAGCTCTTGAAACATTTTTTTCCCCCCCCTTTCTTTTGTTTCTTTGTAGATCTTTGCACACAACAATCCAAAAGCAAGAGAATAAAGGGATGGTCTTCGTCTTTTTTAGGAGCGGAAAAGATGATGAAAGTAGGGTTTTTTTGGGGGTTGATGAGAGAGAATGAGAGAGAGACTTTGCTGTTGGGTTGGTCTTTGGGGGTGTAAAAGAATAGAGGACTGTGGGGGATAGACGAAGCTTTAATATAGGGAGGAAAGGAGTGAGAAACCACTTTGATTAAGCTTTTGAAAATGTTTTACTAGTCGTTTTAGATTTGGTTGGTAGTGGGTTGTTTTTGGAAGGATGTGTGGACCATTCTTCTTTTTCCCAATCTACCCTTCTGATCATATACTTTTCTCACTCATCAGAAACGTAGATAATTACAAAATTATATACACGTTGTTACCCTCATGATTCAGATGATATCACAAAGAAATATTAACCTAATAGGTCGTGGGAAACCTATTATTCCTTCATTGTGTGTTCCATTGGGGTCTGTTGAAATATTGAGCAGCAACTCATCTGATAGCAAAAGAGAGAGAATTTTTTTTTTTTTTTTTTATCGACAGCAAAATTTTATTTAAAGTTGAAAAATGGTACATCGAGGGGAAGACCAAATACTTGCCACAAAGACTGAAGCAAAATATGAGACCAAAAGGAGGAAAAAGAAGTAATAAAAAAAAAAAAAAACCTATTGTTCGATATTTCAGAAGACTACAAGGAGTTATACGTACCAAACTTAAATGGTTTCTATAGGGATGGATAACTTCATTTTATATCCTCTCACTCTACCAATCGAAAAATTATTCAATGCCTCCCAAGGGCAGACACGTTGTCCCAACCTCTATTTTCTTCACACATTTGTTTCGTTTCCACTTCAAAGACTATGAAGTCTACACAAACGTCGGTTAAAAATAAGAATAATGAAACCATGTGTCCCTGCTCCTGTCTCCTGAGGCACTGAATAATCTCTCTGATATGTAATATGAAGTTTGGAAATAGAGACATATCCTGTTGTACGTCCTATTCAAAATTTCCCCTCGATCATTAATACTATTTGAAATTGATAACTTGAGTTGGCAGGTTTGACTCGTACTAAACAAATAAAAAACCACAGTTATTTTGGAGCTACAAAGGTTGGCCTGCTGCATAACTGTAGAGTCTCAAAAGTGTAGTTGATTATAGCCTTGTAGGATAAAATATCAAAATTGATGTAGGTTCTGCTTTGAGCATTGAAATTAAAGGATGGAGGAATCATAATATAAGAAATTTGTTGAAATGCAAGAGAAAGAATTAAGGAAAAGGATCCATGCGCAAGATGACTTTGAGGAAGAGTTTAGCTTGGAGGACGATGTTGATTTCGATGATGAAGCCTCTCTCTCTAGCCTTTTGATTTCAAGTTTGGGCGGGTTTAGGGTGTTTTGCTTCTTCGGGTTTTGCTCGGTGGTCTCTTGGTTTCGGTTTTGGTTGCTTCTTTGGGTCGAGGAATTTGTTGTTAGGGAGAGATAGCGGTGTAGTCTTTTGCAAAGGTAGAAGAAGGTTTTTTTCTTTCTGATATATGAGGGATGGCGCTTCCTTTTAGGTCTTGGTGGTTTTGTTTCTTTGTATGTTTGACTCTTTGGCTTTTTCGGCTAATTCATGTTGGGGATCTTGTGTAGAGGCTGAGATTCGCTCAGGTTTCTGGCTGTTTTTTGTTGGTTTATGTGGTTTCTTTTGGTGTTTAGTTGGCGTCTTGTCTTCTTTTAGGTCTCGGGTGACTTGGTGCCGATGTGCCCTTGATTTTTTAATCTTTGTAATCCTTTATCAAGAATAATAATTCTTTTGCTTAGAAAAAAAAAAAATCAAAATTGATCCGGTAGCTCGAACCGGTAAAAGTACATACTATATTATTTCGACGTGGCACGTGCCATGCACCATTAGTTTGTACTATTATTAAAAAAAAGATAAACATAGATATAAAGAGGTATATCAAGTGAAGCAAGGAATCTAAGTAGGTGTTTTAGTGGAATTAAGTAGGCTCGTAATACATTTGACTATGTTTTTTTGGGCAAATTTTCGTAGTAGTCCCTGTAGTTTTACGGTTGTCATCACTTATCGTCCCTACTAGTTTCAAAGTGCTAACGAATTTCGTCCAACTGTAGTTTGTTTTACAGTTCCAAATTGGTAAGAATCGTTAACACCGTTAACAAAACTAACGGGAAACAAGAAAATAAGTGTTCCAATTTTCAAATCCGTTTGAACCGGTAAACGAAGATCTTATTTTTTTGATCATTTTATCTTAAATGGTCGTAATGAATTTTTGGACTCTAAGGCCTTTCAACGAGCACCCCGAAGACTCCTTATTTAGTTTCAAAAAAAGGGCTCTCTTAGGGTGCTCATTGAACAGGCCTTAGAGTCAAAAATGTCATACGACCATTTAGGATAAAATGAACAAAAAAATAAGATCTTCGCACCGGATCAAACGGATTGAAAATCATGGAACAAACTTATCTCTTATTTTTTTTCCGTTAGTTTCGTTAACGGCTGTTAAACAATTATTACCAATTTGGATACGTAAAGGACAAACTACAGGGACGAAATTCAAGCACTTTGAAACTAAAGGGACGAAAGTGAGACAACCGTAAAACTACAGGGTACTACTACGAATAATTTGCCCTTTTAAGTTTTTTTTATTCTTTTGCCCGGGGCAAAAGAAATGCAATAATCTTAATTTGAAAAAGATATATAAAGATTAAACAGACTAATGACACAAACGGGGCAACTGCCACACAAGACCCAAAGAAGGAAGGCAAGACGCCCACCAAAACAAAAAGAACCACAGGAAAGAAACGCTCGAATTTAGCTAGCAAAACACCTCAAAACCCAACCAACACGTGGCCGAATCTAAATAGAAAATAACTGAGAACACAACCAAAATCAGCACCGTCCCTAAACTACCTACAACCAAATCGTTAACAAAAAAACGCAACACCTGACAAAATTTTTTTGCCAAATCAGGATTTTTCTCATAATTGTTAGTTTAAAAGTCAATAAATGGGGATTATTGCATCGTCATGATGAGAGGAATCTAAAAAGTAAAAAATCATGATCGAAATCAAATTTTTTTTGAATAAAGACAAAAAAATTGGCTTATTGGCTTATTTTCGTCTTTATTAAAAAAATTTCGATTATAATTTTTTACTTTTTAGATTTCTCTAGTCATGACGTACAATAATCCCTCAAAAATTGACGAAAAACTAACAAATAAGAAAAAAATTTAAATAATGACAAAAAAAAGAGCCACTTAACTTATTTAACTCCTCAAACGAAAAAGTATTAATTCAAAGCTAACATGGCTTTGTAACGCTTCTCATCTAGCTTTAATGAATAGGGATTTGTGATTCTTTAATAATCCTTCATGGAAGATGATTATGCCGTTCAAAGCAATCATTACAAGTTCGAGGGGGAGGCTTAATCACGTGGAAATACGTGGTAAAGCATATGTCCCCACAGGCCACCAACTACAAAAAGTTACAGCCCCGAAACTTGTGGCTTGAATTTTGCCTTCCACAAATTCGATCACATATTCTATCAAAGCTCAATGCTATGAATACAAAATTGTACGTACACAAATTTCATTTAGATATGTTCGAGACCGTCCAATTTATGTCATTAACATGACGCGTGTGAAATTTATGCATGTAAATTAATTCGGAATACATTTGTTTCTGAACATATGGGTTTGATGCGTTTTCCATAATACTCCATCCGTCTCAAATTGTTGATTCTATTTCACTTTTTGTATCGTTCAGACAATTGTCTATGTGTCCCAATCTATAATGCTTTTTTATAATTTTAAAAATTTTGCATAATAAAATTAATTGAAATCTATCAAACATAATTCATATTTAATATAAAAAATATTATCAATTAAAAGATATAGCCAATTTTTTAAAAGATCTCAAATAGCAGGATCAACAATTTGGAATGAGGGATTAATAATTAGACCTAAATCTTGTGTACAAAAAAGAAAAAGAAAAAAGACCTAGGTCTCAAAATTGATTGCCCAGGGTGTGCAACACATTTGTTGAAGCGCAACCCAAATAATCCGCACGAGTGGAATAATTGTTGTGAAGCTTCAAGCTTTGTCACAGCTGCGAGATTTTTAGTTGTGTTTTTTCTTTTGACTTCATAATTAAGGGTTGTTTGATAATTTAATTAAACACTTAAAAATTGAATATATTAAGTGATTATTAACTCAACGGGATGATTGATCCTTGGTCTTTTCGGGAGTGGTAGTTCTTTAGGATGGTAATTTTGCTTTGATTGGGTTTTGGTGATATTCCATTTGGGGTATGTCTTGGTTGGCTTCTTGTAAACTAGGGGTGTTTTTTATTTATTTTGGATCCTGACAACACATGATGGTCAATTTGAGGGTGTGGGCTCCCTGTACCGGCGCGCGCTCGAAAGAAGAGTCGCCACTCAGATTTTTGTTGAGATGGATGATCCGAGAAACCGAGAGTTTGTTTCGAAAGGCTTTTGGTCTAACGAAAACGTTTGAGATTTTGAGTTCGGGAGCCACGTTACAAGCGGGGAAGGTTTCGTTTAGAAAGAGCACCCCGCTCGCCCGATAAAACCGGTCTCTACTAAACCTTTCGATAAGAGGGGATTTAAAATATCTTTTGAAAAGTCAAACTCTTAAATAAGCAAACAAAGGGGAAAGGGGCATAGGTATTAAATCACATTGGCGTGTTCGTGGTGTTAACTGTACAGTGATGATAAAGATGATGCAAGATGAAAGAAACTTTCAGTAGAAACTGTCTGGATCATAGTGTTCTTGTGCACGGCATTTTGTAATACAGCGCACGGTTTTATAGAATGCCGTGTGTGATTTCCTCTGTGTTGTCAGATTTTTACAAAGTTTTAGAATGCCGCTCGGCATCTTGGGTACGATGCGCGGGGTTTTAAACCAATATCAAACTACGTTTTCATTACCAGATGACTCTGGAAAACATCATTCTTTCAAGCCATGAATGGAAAAGAAGTTTTTGAACTCCTTATCTTTCTGAATAGCTCAAAAATGCTCCATTTTTTTGAAAAAGGAAGAAAAGCTACACATGGCTTGTAGATATGGTCTGTTTTTAAAAAGTATCTATGCCTGACATTTTGATAGGAGATCTAACAGAGGATAGTAGTGATCCAGGCGTTTTGAGCAAAGAAAGCAGTAAACTTAAAACGCCGTGCGTTGAAGTCAGCTACGCCTCGCGACGCATCAAAACGCCGCGCGGTATAGCCTTCTTGGCACAGTGGTTTGCTTTTGTTCAGAAAATGGTTTTTTGAGTTAGGATCTGATCTTGACCACAGAAAGGTTCCCTTAGGGGTATGGACGAGACCTATCCCAAGGAAACTAATTTATACCTTTGGTCTTCGAGTTTGGATGGGAGTGGATGGCTTCGGATGAACGCAGAAGAAGGCGGCCGAGGAGGATAGTGAGGATGATTTGGTAAAGAAGATCTTTGGGGAATAAGAGGTCTTGAAGTGAGCATGAGAACTCACTTCAATGGTGAGGAGAAAAATGGAAGATTTTGAGGAAGAAAGGGGCCTTGAGAAATGTTTTTGAGAGCACTTTCTCAAGGTTTTAGAGTGTGGAGCGGGTGTGAAAGCATGATGAGAGAAAAAGAAAGTTCCGCCCCTTTTCTCTTGAGTGGAGGGTTGTATTTATAGGCAAAAGCCAATGATTTTGAATTTCAAATGGTGGAGGTATTTTCTGGGCGGGCCAGGAGTGTCCATTCGGCTGAGTTAGCTTGTAGGAGTGGCTCAAGTGGGCGTGGCCGACAGCTAGCTGAGTCAGTCAGAACTTTATCCAAAATGCCGTGCGGTTGACCTCATGACCTCATGCGGCGTATTGAAATTTGTTATGCCGTGCGGTGTAGAGGTGTGCCGTGCGGTACTAAGGGTCCAGTCCTAGGCTCATGGGTTTGCTCTGGGCTTTTGAGTTTATTTTGGGAGAGTCCCATTGCCAAGCTCTCGGAGGTATTCGTTTCCTTTATTTCATCATCGGGATACATTTAAAGCACTTTCGAGACCCGGATTGGGGTGTCTACAGAGAGGTGCCTTCTTTTGTAGGTATGCTCTTGCTCCGTTTTGATATCTTATGCTTAATTAAGCTCCTTTTAATTTTTGTAATATTTGTTTTCAAAGATTAATAAAATATTTCTTTGCTATATATTAATAAAATAAAAGTAGGTATATTTTAAATTATACATAATTTTAAGAACCGCAAAAAAATGTAGACTTAAAAGACTTATAAAAATCTAATAACCTAGTGCTTACTTAAGTTTGACTGAATTTATCCGTATTTTTATGCCACCTACTTCCTCCACTGCCATTGCCACCTACACCTTCCACCACCACCACCACTACCACTATCACTACTACCATTACCTCCACCTCAACTATTGTTATATCACTACCTCGACTCCCTTACCGCTGCGACTATCACCACACCACACCACACCACCCTACTCCAACACCGCTACCACAACCACTACTACACCACACTCATTAATGTCATCATTAGGCCCGACCCCAACCCCAACCATTGCCATCTGATCTCCACTATCACCTCCTTTGCCATCCCTACACCACCAACACCTTTGCTACAACCAACCACACCACCACCTACCACCACGGCCACCATGATCAGCACTATCTTCCAACCACATGTAGTCACCACCTCTCCAACACCATTCCTCCTCCATCGCCACATCATACATGCATGTCGGCTATTAGTATCTCTTTAAAACAAAATTACAAGTAATACATTGAAAATTTATTTATATCTATATCAAGTTAATTGTTATAATTCAGCTCTTAATGTTTTTATCATACATCTTTGGACGGACTTAAAATCTTCAATATATTCAATAAAACTGGCTGGTCATTTTAAATCTCCTTTGCCAAAAAAAAAACATTGTTAGTAATTTTGCTGGCTACTCCATCACCCTTTTGGTTGTTGAAAAGGTTGTGTAAGGTTGTAATACAACTTCTCCTAATTTCCAACATTATTTCTGTGTCCGGTGAGTGATACATGTGGCCAGTACTTTTCACAATTAATAACCTATCAGGGGCGGCTAAACCAGTGATCCTGCGTCTCTAGAAAAGTTCATTTTGCTTATTAATTATGTACTATGTGGCATTATCGAGCCTGATTTACGTGTACATTTATTATGACTTCATGATCATGGGATAGACTTTTTCACTGCCGCTCCGTGAATGAACATGGTGTTTACGAAGTAGTGCAATCTCAGCCGTCCATTCGTGCAATCAATGGCTGAGATTCATTTTCAATTATGACCGGTCATAATTAACTTTTTTCCAAAATTTTTTTATTAAAGTCTGGACTATTCAAAACACTTTTGAATGATAGCGATTCACTTCCGTAAACTTTCTTTGCGGAAACTTCCGTAAAGAAGTTTTTCTCCATGATCATATGAGTCGCTCCCGGAGGGCAAACATAACTTTTTATTGGACCTCTGGACAAAACTGTAGCACTAAATTCTACTCCAGTTCACACTTTTAATTGAGAAGATGAAGTTGGTAGTGCAACTTCATTGAAAAGGAAATTAACTAAATACTTTCCAAATAGATATTTTGAACCTGATACGTACTAATGTGTCTGCAATCGGTTGATGTGTAGGTTCCACATGCATTGCGTGGAATCTACGTGCATCTCAAAATTATTGACACATCTGTATTTGAACTTGTGTCGGAATGTTGTCGGTGTCCATATCATATCTCTATTGAAAAAATAGGAAGAAAGACCCAAGAACAATACTAATAGCTACAACAGCCGGTATTAATTTATTAATTTTTCCATGGAGTAGCTTTCATAAAAAAAATTTGGGATGGATTATTCTTCTCGACGAGAGGAATAAAACAAGTACATAAACTTGGATCGAGAATCTGAGATTGAGAAAAAATTGGAGAAGACGATGGTAAAGATACTAAAGACACATGTCTCCAAGGACGGATCTACACGGGGGCACATGCCCCCACTCGAAAAGGAAGACAATTTTATACTCAAAAATCATGTATTTACGCAAATAATTTTTCTACCAATATAGATCTTGTTTGAGATTTTATTGATATCTTTTAAACAGTGCAAAAAAAATTAAAAAATTATTTTTTATTTTTATTATATTTGAGTTTGAAATTACATTTTTTTAAAAGAAAAATTTTAAAAGAAAGTGAAACGGCAGCAAAGTAATTGTCAGATATTCCAATCCAAAACATGAACCACATGGTGCTAGCTCTTCATGTACTACTATTTGTGATTGGGAAAGCTTTGAAGCACCAAAGATGGGAGATCAGCAACATGTGAAAATGACAGACCGTGTGTGTGTGTGTGTGTGTGAGAGAGAGAGAGAGGACATGGCTTATCATGTCCTTTTGGTCAATTATAGAGATCAGAGTTTTAATTTCCTCTTTGGCTTTTTATAGGAATAAAGCTTTT
This sequence comes from Rhododendron simsii, assembly GCA_014282245.1. NCBI lineage: Eukaryota > Viridiplantae > Streptophyta > Magnoliopsida > Ericales > Ericaceae > Rhododendron > Rhododendron simsii. Next base: position 124,268 of record WJXA01000178.1, on the reverse strand, counting down.
GGGGGTACAATTTCCTTTCCTTTTCTTTTCTTTTTATCCGCGCACAATCTCCTCTATCTCAAAAATTTCTGTGCGTCTCTGTGGAGAGATATTTCGGTAGTTGAATTGTGTGAATTTTTTTTGGGAAAAATTCAAAATACCCCCCAACCTATACACCCAAATTCAATTAGACTCCCAACCTTTTAAAAACTTCAATTTTACTCCCAACGTTATATTCCGTTATCAAAATGGCCCCTTCCGTCCAAATTACTAACGGATTCCGTTAAAGGCTCAGTTAAATAGTATTTTGATCGAATTTCGATGATCCGAGCCGCTCAATGTGTTTAAAACGTGATTTTAAGGGTACTTGCAAGAAATCAACAAAAAAAATGACCGGGAAGGGCTTCATCTGAACAGTTTTTTATTGAACTATTCAATAAAAAATTGTTCAGATGAAGCCCTTCCCGGTCATTTTTTTTGTTGATTTCTTGAAGGTACCCTTAAAATTGCGTTTTAAACACATTGAGCGGCTCGGATCATCAAAATTCGATTGGAAAAGGGGACATGTGGATCGATCCCGATTTTATTCAAGTACGGACGTCCGAATTTTGCTTCGGTTTGTACCTCCCCTTTTCCGATCGAATTTCGATGATCCGAGCCGCTCAATGTGATTAGAATGTGATTTTAAGGGTACTCGCGAGAAATCAGAAAAAAAAAATGATCGGAAAGGCTTCATCTGAACAGTTTTTTATTGAATGGTTCAATAAAAAATTATTCAGATGAAGCCCTTCCCGATCATTTTTTTTGCTGATATCTCGTGAGTACCCTTAAAATCACGTTTTGAACACATTGAGCGGCTCGGATCATCGAAATTCGATCAAAATACTATTTAACGGAGCCTTTAACGGAATCCGTTAGTAATTTGGACGGAAGGGGGCATTTTGATAACGGAATATAACGTTGGGAGTAAAATTGAAGTTTTTAAAAGGTTGGGAGTCTAATTGAATTTGGGTATATAGGTTGGGGGGTATTTTGAATTTTTCCCATTTTTTTTACTGTTTTAAATTCAACGGCCGAATAATCTCTTGGCGGCACAGAAACATGACAAGAATTTTTGACAAAGAGGATCCTGAGTTGCTTTTGGGATGGTAGCCTATCGTATTGTAATATAGTACCAGTCGTCTGTTGTTTTAGTAAAAGACTGCACCTGATCGCGCGTGCCGTCCGGAGAGGCCTTGTTTCAGAGGGTTTCAGTATAAAAACAAAGACCCTACATGTTCTTCTCCTGACCATATTATATACTTTATATTTATTCATATACTTATCCCTTTAATTAGGCTCATGTGCATGGAGGAGTCCATTTTATATTGCAGAGATACAGCAGCAGAAAATGACAGGATCTCTCATCTCTCTCTCTCTCTCTCTCTCTCTGCCATTGCACTCGCTTGTGACATGATACCCGCCATGGACTTTAGGACAGTTTCGTCAGATAATCTGGTCAAGGTTTTAAATAATGAAATCGGAATACGTAACCGTAATGGTTGTGGTGTAATGGTATCGAGAGTATTGAATGGTACGTTACGAGAATTAGTTGCATTGATCGTGAATTCTAAAATTAATGTTTAACAAAAAGAAAATAATTGCTCAAACACATAACATGTAACGGTCGAGTATCAGCCACGCGCAAAGCGATCCGTTTGAATCGAAAATGGATCAATATGTACGACGGAACTAGCCGATACACATCCGAACATAGTATTTTAGGAGTTCAAGGCAAATTTAAAGATACTTAATTCCCACCAGCGACCACTAGGGACTATTGAAAGTGGGATATTAAATTATACAGTAAATAATTACTGTAAAATTAGTAAATTATTTGCGGAAAAAAGAACTCTTCCCCTACCTAACGGAGAATATTTTCTTTCATTATAGCATCGCTTGGTTCTTGTGTTGCCTATTAATTATCTCACCACTTATCTTGCCGGGAAACTAAAGGTACCATGCATACGGCTTAAAAATTACTGTAGTTGTTAGTAGTATATTTTGCTTTACCTTTTGTCTTGTTTTTTTTTTTTGCATAGGTTTCCGGTCAAGTTTTTTTGGATTACTATTCATCTTGATGAGAAAAAAATATATTAAAAATTAGGATCAAAAGTTAATAAAAGTTCACTGAACGCAAATATGCTACTATATTCTAAAGATATGGATTTTGGGGTAGTTTGAATATTTTTTTTATTTTTTGTTTAAGTTTTTGCCGTAATTTCTATTGTTTTGATGAAAATTCGAACCATCTATTGTCGAAATGGACGGCCTCATGGGTCGCACTACACGGTGTAGTGTCGAAGGTATACTACAACAGCCCCAGGTCCGTATTGCTATGCGCTAACCCTTCCTCTCTACCCCAAAGCCTCTTCTCTACGAAGCAAAAACCCTAGCCTATTTCATCCCTTCCTTCCCCTCCTCCCTCTCTAGGATTTTCACGATCCTTTTACGGTGGCGAAGGGGAGCACTTTACCCTTGATAAATGGGTTTTTTTCCTCTCTCGATCTCGGATATGAGAAGTTTGCCGTGCCCTTTATCTTTTACCATGCAAATGCATGGTGTGAAATCAACCGTGCTATAGAAACCGACTGTAGATACCAACGGCCACGTGGGGCTCACTCTGGATCCCCCACTGATGATTCGAGGATCCAAAATTTGAAATAAAAAAAATAAAAGATCGGATTGAACATCTACACATATTAGATTGAATTGAATTTTCACTAGGTCCACTCATCTTTTTTTTTTACAAACAAATTATTAAACAGTGCGAATAAATCGTGCGGAACCCATAACGAGCCCTGTGGCTGTCGGTACCTTCGATCGGTTCCTATGTGACTTTCGGTGTGAAAATGGGGCTGCACAATTCAATCCATCGAAATCGGAATCCAATTCAAATTCCCACATTCTGTGTGAACCCGTCCTCATGTCTCCCCTTGGGGAGGCAGCTCAGCTTTTACATTGGGTCCCCTACCTAATTGACACACACATTTTTTCCTTTTTCTTTGTAAGTGGATGATGGAGTACGTAGTACTCCTAGTTCCAGTTCCAATAATTCGCTAGCTGTAATTTTTGTTGGTTTGAATGCATGCATGCATATATATACATATATATGAGTTCCTTCGGATAAGAACGTACTCATTTTAAATAAAAATATGGATGTCCCATTTTTTCCTCTTTTTCGATCAAATTTTGATGATTTGAGCCACTCAATGTGTTCAGAACGTGATTTTAAGGGTATTCGCGAGAAATCAGCAAAAAAAAAGACTGGGAATGGCTTGATTTGAGCAGGTTTTATTTGACCCGTTTGATAAAATACAAACAAAAACTGCTCAAATCAAGCCATTTTCGGTCTTTTTTTGTTGCTGATTTCTCTAAAATACTCTTAAAATCATGTTCAGAACATATTGAGCGAGTCAGATCATCGCAAATTGGTCGAAAAAGGAAAGTCTTTAACTTAATACTATAAGAACACCTTTATTTGAAGTTTTGTGTGCGTATATATGTATATAATTCCAGTTGTGAATCAGTTTCTATCGCTGTCTTTTTAGCCCCCAGTCGCAGCAGCAGCAGCAGCAGCAGCTCAAGGATAGGATAGGATCTAAACACTACAGCAAGCAATTACGGACGTACGTACGGACGCAGTTAACCTAAAATAGGTCTCCCAGCTTTATTTACGTTTGGTGTCTGTTTTTGTTCGTCCTCACGAATACAGTCTCTGAGTTGCCGCTGTGCTGAGTCGATTCTTTCTTTTGAATTCGGTAAACCTCAGTTGCATTATTGTGTCCCTTCTCAAACTATACAACCACCCCTCCCCCCAACCCTACTCCGGCGCCGTTTAGTTAAATAAGTCAGTTGGCTTATTTTTTTGTCATTATTCAAATTTTTTTCGTATTTGTTAATTTTTCGTTAATTTTTTTTGGAGATTATTGTTTCTTCATGACAAGAGGAATCTACAAAGTAAAAAATTACGATCAAAATCCAATTTTTTGGAATAAAGACGAAAAAATTGGCTTATTAACTTATTTTTGTCTTTATTAAAAAAATTAAGTTTCGATCGTAATTTTTTAATTATTATTATTATTTTAAGAGCAACCCTTACTCCATCCACTTGCATTGCTTCATGCTGCTGCTCCTCACGACTGCACAATCATGGCAAAAGAATTTATCACACGTATATGTGAGTCCAGCTACGGCTACCGCGCGACCTGTATGGTACTCCCTCGATCTCTACTTAATTGTCTACTACGATTTTGCATGTATTTTCAATGGCTTATATCTCTCAACGTATATTATGTTTTATTTTTTTAAAATCATTGTCTCATAAAAAAAATTCAAATATATCAAACAATATTCATATTGCACATTTTTAGCAATATACATTGAGAGATATAAGTCGTTGAAAATACATGCAAAACCGTAGTAGATAATTAAATAGGGACAAGGAGTATTTATGGGATGTATGGGCCTACGGGGGCCACTTCTGGGTCACAAACAGATAATCCGAATTGTTCATTAATTTTTAAATAATCTTGCATAAAATCAGTTCAATTGGATATGTATAAATGGTTCATCCAATCTTTTTTTTGTAGGAAAAAAGTTTTATTAAGAAATATTGAAAAAGGGTACATTAAAATGAGGGAAGGGGGGAGAAAAATTCAACCAAGATTTGAATAAAAAAAGAAAAAAAAAAAAGCTATTGGAACAAGGCCTAACAACACCCTACGGGCTAGGCCTCAAAAAATACAACTCAAAGACCACAAGGGCGTGGTCCAAACCTAGAGCCTAAAACAAACCCTAAACCTACAAGTTACAGAAACCACCAACACCAGAGCTTCGCCGCCGAAGCCACCTCCAACAACCAGTTACAACCAAAACCTCTAGCCGCGCGCCTGAAGGTTTTGGTTTGGGTTATATATAGTTCATCCATTCTTTCAAGTTCATATAGCTGACCCCAATTCATTGGGACACAAAACTCGATTTTGATTTAGTTTGATTTAATTTGAAGAGATTTATCACCAAGAATGAAAATAATCATGAAAATAAATGAAATACGTACATTCCTCTTCTTCACATATTATTTTCTTGAGATCTACATTTTCTTTTTCTCTTTGGCTCTATAAGCACCTCAACAATTTGTATTCAAGTACAATCTAGGTCTTGATGGTTGACGTCGGACCATTTTCCCACCGTCTCTTCTAAAATCAATTGGTGTTAACGAGAATTTCAATAAAGTTTTTTATATATGGCCTTGACGTACATCGCATCCGCAAATCTATTTTGAAGCGGTCGCATGAGATGGCATAATGTTGAGTTCTGTAATGAATTCAGAGGCTCCTCCAACATATAAAGGAGTTCTTCTCATTTATTTCTAGACATCGAAAACGAGAGCTCCTCCATCGATCTTCTGAGATCCTTCTTCCTTCAAAAGAGAGTGCAAACACGAGTTCATTCAACAGGAAGTCAAAGACGGTATTGCTCCTGCGGTTGAGTGAATCCGAGTCAACCCTGAAATACAAATACTGACACAACCTACAACACCCGTTAACTCTGGGCTCAACAGTTGAAATCAATCATGCAAACAAACAAAACAAATGTGTCTCTTCTTGTCACTTTAACTTGTAGTGATGTGTTTGGCATAGGACAGGCAGACGTGTTTTGAGTTGTTGAGGCCAAAGTATTCTCCCTTAGGATTCTCCTATATATAGTTTCATATATGTAAACTAGAGTTTCCAAAGGTCACTTTATACTACTCCCCACTTTGTAAGTAAGCATTCATTGAAATATGAAGGGAAAAAGGGAGTTTGTAAATGAAAATGAAATGAAAATGAAAGGAGATACGTATATTTATGGATATGTACAGCTCTTAACTCTGCATATATATTCAGAGGGAGGGACCCCACCTTGAAGAATATATGACCCAATTATTATATAGCTAGGTCACTAGCTAGGTGACCCATCGATGGGAAAACCAATGGGAATTTCATGCCGACAAAAGCTAGCTAGGATGGACAAGATCCTTCCTTCAGGAATACCCATAGATCATGTCTTCTCTGGGGGCAAAGCATAATTGGCATGTGGATTGATATTTATTGGAGGGAGATCTTGGATGTTTGATTTTGAACGTCCGGAATTTGTTTAATTTACTGACAAACCTAGCTAAGGTTTGCCCAATATTCCCTTTTCGATCCAAATATTTTCCTGTTACCAAGATTAGATTTTGTTCTCTTATTTTGGAAGTTAACAATTTTTTTGCAGGCTTTGGGTGTAAACTATATGTCTTATCACATGGTTATTTTAAGTTATAATATATACTTGGGTTAGGATCCATATATGCATGTGATTAAATAACATATTCCACATATCTACTTTGAAGATCCCAACCCCTATGCCACATGCATGGGAAACCATGAGTGCCTTAATTAGATTATTAATTACTTAAAACAATATATACTTATGGTATAGATCGTATGATCAGCTCGTAAACTGTGAAAGTTGCACCTTAATTGTGCTTTTTCTCGGTTCAATCTCTACCATATGATGATGGTACTCTGAACTATAAATAAAGGCTTGGTCTATCTCTTCTTAATGTTGCAAAGAGCTGGAATTGGTAAAAACCAGAGTGGCACTATGGATAAATGGCAAGTTTAATCTACATTACTACTCTGTGGAAGATTTCAAGTGGAACCTAGAGGGGATCAGAAAAGTGAAGGTGTGAGCTGTGTTTGGGCTACCGGCAGGCTCGTCTATGAATCTGGGGCTTTTTATTGGAATGTTGTGGGCCTAGAGTCAGGGGGTTCTGATTGTGGGCCTCCTTGCTCCTAGGCTCTTTCAATTAATGTTGAATGTAATCTTTTTCCTTTTCGTTCCTTCTGGAGGCCTATTATGACACCTCACTCTCTGTGGTTCGTAATTGGTCTCCCCTCGATGTACCCTTTGTCGAGTTTTAATAAAATTATGTTGCCTATCAAAAAAAAAAAGAGCTGGAATTGGGCACTGTGGGTGTTTTCGGTAGTGAAAATTTTATAAATTTTTATTTGTGATTGGAAAGTTGTTAAGTGTTTTCGGTAGTGAATAAGTTGTTAAGAAATATCAATTTGTTTCCGCTAGTGAAAAAGTTTTTACTAGGTATGTAAGTGAAAAAGTTATTGAGTTGGTAAAAACTGTTTTGTTAGTGGAAACTAACTGGTAAAATGTGTTAAGTTTTTAGTATTTTTTGTTAGTGAAAACGAGATAGTAAAATGCATTTACGTTTTATTTTTATTTTTATTAGTGGAAACCAGGCTCATGTTATTGACAAAATGGTTTTGTGATGCTCTATTTTTTTTATTCGAATATACAAAATACGTACGAAAGGAAGAATGTAGCGAATTCAAACAAGGGTCCTTTTATTGATAGCTGTCAATAAATAAAGAAAATGGCAAACAAAATAGTAGGGCGGGCCAATGCAATTTTTACACTTTCTAATACACTCACATTTTTATACTCTTTTACTCCCTAAGTCCTGTTATTTTTTTTCTTCTACCCTTTATTGCTGTCCCAAAATTCTTGTCCATATTGACTAGTCAAGGAGAAAAAAAGTCATTGCCTTTTTTGCCCTTCATCCATATATTCAAATTCAAACTCAAAAGCGTAGTAAAAAATGAATTGAAGAGTAAAAAGTAATCGTTGCACTTAAAAAAAATGAGGTTTTTTTTTTTTTTTTTTGGGGGGAGTTAGTAATATATTTTGAAGAGTAATAATTGTGTCCTCTTAAAAAGTTGAATTTTCAAAGAGCTGGGGACCAATATTTTGATACGGATGGAATATTTGAAGACACTTTTTAAACCCTAACAATCGACTGCTTATAGCATTTTATTTCAAGAAACTAGAATAATATTAAACAGAAGTTGCAATTTTTACGAGAGTTTGCTCGTTTGCTAGCTCGTTATTCGTTAAGATGGGAACAAAAGTTGGAATTAATATCCGACCAAGGAAATTAACGACATATGATGGCCTTGTTGGTTAAATTTACACAAATTAATGATTTTCGTGAATTATTGGTGCATCATTGGTATAAGCAAACAATAATGGCCCGTTTGGTAAAGAAGAGTTAATGAACATGTCTTAAGTACATAGAGAGCGAGTAATTACTTAGTCGTGAACCCCATCACATAATGTTTTGGATTTTATGTGGGGTTCATACATTAGTCGTGAATCCCACAAGATGTGTAATCTTGGAGTGATCCAAGACATTGCGTATGTAACGGTGCTTCCAGACTATTGGCCGGGCAGATCGAAGTTTCAGTTTGATGTGACTGCCAATGAGTGTGAAACGAATCATTTTACTTTCCCTTGCTTTTCTTTCCATAAAAATTAATTCAAGTTGGAGAAAACGAAAGGAAAATTCGACGAACAAACAAAACTCAGTTCAACGAGGGATTCACCAAAAGTAAATTAAAATGTGGAAAAGAAGTACTTGATACTAAAAGTGGAATATGATCCAAATTATCTAAATTAACCTCGAAAGGAAACTTTCGGGGAGGCCATGGAAGCTAATTAAGATGGGCTATACTGTTTTTTTTTTTTTTTTATATATATATATATATATATATATATATATATCGGTCCATTTCTCCTAAGGACCACCACATTTTAAGCTAAAATGCAAACTACCATTCTGGCTGTTGGATTGTGTTTTGCATGGTTGGAATTCGCGGACAATCTATTCGCGCGAATAAATATATTTATTCGCACGAATAGATTGTCCGCGAATTCTGACCATTCAAACATAATCCAACTGTAGCTGAATAGTCCGCATTTTAGCTTAAAATGCGGTGATCCTCATGTGAAATGCTTCGTATATATATATATATATATGGGGCGGTTCTGGGGACACCTAAAAAAATATCTAAAAAACACACCCCAAATCTCAATCTCACAGTTTTCGATTAAATTTTGATGATCCGAATTGCTCAATGTGTTCAAAACATGATTTTAAGGATGCCCGCGTGAAATTAGCAAAAAAAAGAGCTTAATTTGAACAGTTTTTTATTGAATCGTTCAATTGATCACGTGCACCACCTTGATTATTTTCTAGGAGATATATATATCTCACTGTCCACAATCGGAAGACTAGACCAATGCTCCTAATACAAGATCTCGCACGAGTTGATAACACGTGTGGTTTCGAACCTGATGCGTTGAAGAGAGCAAATTTTTAATGCTTCACGCGCGAGGCAATGTCTTGGGTTGATTGGATATGCTAGATCAGAAGAGAAAGGAATTAGGGAAAATGACGGCGGAAGACGTGCTTTGATAATTAATATATATCAAAGACATGCTGAGAATATTTTTTAATGCTGAAAATGTCATTGACAGATATTAATTATCAAAACACGTTTTTAGCCGTCATTTTCCCAAGGAATTATCTTCATTGAAACATGATGTGAAACCTGAGCATAACCACGAAGGCAGGGACAGATTTTGCACCTCTTGAATTTTTCTATTTTTTTTTGGGTAACGGAGGAACAGCTCAACAGTCAAGTCATTAAATGGATTCGACTGCGCTACTTGGACCTCTTGAATTGCTTTTAAACTCATACTTCTAAAATTTTAATTTGCATATACATTCATAATTTTCATATTGAATGTCATTACATTTGCTTAAAAATCATGACACTTGCTTAGAAATTCATAATGCATCACGATAATAATTCATAGCATACAAATGTCGTGAATTGAAAAATTAATGTTATGAACCTTTATGCGAATCAATTCAAGATTAATGTTTTGAATTCAATTCGATTTAAGGGATTCATAAGGTACTCACCCAAAGAGTAATTATTATGTTGCAGCATTTTCATATCTTTATATTCCTTCCGTCATAATTTAATTGTTCTTTTTAGGAGTTCGTGCCACTTTTCAATTGATTATATCTTATAATTTATAATATTTTAGGCGATTTTGAAAATATTGTATTATAGACTTTTCCTTCCTGAGAGGTCAATCAAAATGATCAAAGTCCATCTCATATAGTGCCAAAATCAAAACCTACACCCTAACATGTTGCTAGCTTTTCATCAGCGTTGAGCGCTAGCGTACTGGCTATGTCCCGACCAGGCTATGAAAGAAAGATTCTCTCCTTGATCCGTCGAAAGCTCGAACTACAGTCTTGGAAGGGCGTATTGCTGCCTTATCCATCCCCAGGTCTGGGATGCGATAAGCGGACATATGTGGGGAGCGGAACCATTTTCAACCAATACTCTTGCAACAATCGTATCCTTGCAATTAACCTACGGTCGTTCACTGTGGGCAGGGGCTTATTGAGCCCTAATGACCCTCCCTTTTCGGTGTACACGGGCACAATATAGAAGCCCTTGCTCAATTAGCGGTATTCTTGATGGGAACCAAAACAAAAGTACAGCCGACAGTGGCGATGAATGGTAGGAGTCAGAAAGCCAAGCGAAGGCAAACAAATCGAGATCTATTAAACAAAATTCATATTGAATATAAAATTTATTACTAGTTTAAAGATATAACAAGTTTTTTTAATCTAGTTAGAATAGAACTTAGACAAGTAAACTAGGACGGAGAGAGTATATGTTGACACACTTTAACCAACTGGAGCTAGCTCTGTTGGTCAGAATTCTTGCATCTCACTAGAGGAGATCATGAATTCGAATCTCTCTAACCGTGTATTGGTGTTCTTGCCTTAACGAGGTTTTTCCTTTCTTTATTTCTACCCTATAATGAGTTTATTTTGTATTAGTTGATTTGTTGGGGACTTGGTTGTCTCGTGAACTCTCACAATTGATGTTTTATCTCTTGAATTGGTTTGTATTTTGTACTTCATATAGATATATATATATATATAATGTAAGCGATCTCTTCTCGATTGAAAAAACAAATTACTTTGTAACTACTTTATATTCATCTCAAAACCAATTGACAATGAGTAGAGATGTCCCAATTGTTATTAAGCAATCACCTATTTCAATTCCAAGCAATGTGAAATTCTATTTCCTTAACATCCTCCTCACGTGCAACTGCGTTTGAGGTCTGTCACGCGTGGCCACTTTTGGGTCCTATAATCGTGCAGTCTTTTTGCTAGTCTGTCATCGTGAGGTATAAATTGTAAATTTTTAAAATGTGAGATGGAATGGATCCCACTCTGACATCATGTAGAAACTTCATATTCATTTCACGATGACAGACCAACAAAAATGCTGCACGATGAGAAGGTATGACCTCAACCGAATTATATGGACAAATCCAAGTGGTGGTGGGCTATGACATGTATCCTGAAATTAACTTTTTCCAAAAGGAAAAACATATGGGCTCCATTTGAATGGATATGTAATGGGACCAGATAATTGTTACCATAATATCCCATAGAGGACTACTATTTCTCCTTGACCTAACTACCTGGATACGCCAATGAGCTCCTGACATCACCCATTGTTTTTCTTATTAGAGGGGCTTGAATTCGAGTCCTGTGAAGGACGGTTGGTTGGGATTCGGGACTATAAATAATATCTGAACCTTCTATAGACTAACTTATTAATTTTTTGTTGACTCCCGCTGAGGCAATACAATATTGCCAAAAAAAATAAAAAAAGTACATGGATTCATGGGAGTACTATAAAAATCAATCGATTGCGTGATGGATTTTGCTTATGAACTGAGCTTTCTGTCGATGATTAGATGCACCCAACAAACTTTGACACTGAAATCTCATGTAAGCATCCGAAAGTGAAATCTCATGTTCTATATTTCCTCCACACAATCATAATTTCGGAGTATCCAATGTATATAATCGGTACGTATGTATAATATACAATCCGTGCTTGTTGGGCGGTGGATGCAAGGTGGGCAGCTATGGAGTATGGGGACTTCAATGGTGCAGCAAGTGGTGGGAGTATGGGATCTGAGGTTGTTGGCGTCTCTCGGGCCATTTTTGGGATCCGCGACATATGGCGGGTTCACGGCGATCCTCGCGGCGACGACAGTGCTTCGGTTTCCATCTTCGGTGGGATGGCGATTTGGATAGGAGTTTTTTCAAGTGTGATGACAAATAAGGAGATAGAAGACATTTCGGTTTTGGGGGTGTTTTAGGATTTGGTTGGTCTTTTACTAGCGCTTGGGTCTCGAGTACCTCAGGAGATTAAGTAATTTTAATTTTCTTGTGCTCTTGTCCTTTTAATCTCTATAATTTTTGAATTCAGTGATTAATAAAAAAATTTGTTGATAAAAAAAAAGTTATGGAGGGACCAAGATGGACCCAGGTAAGGGTGTGACTTTGGCCAGCCCGGCCCACAAATCATCTAGCTTGGGCTAGTCCGGGCCAAGCCCATCAGGCTTCTAAAATTTAGACCCAGGCCAAGCCCACCCATTTCACAATATCTAGTCCCGGACCTAGTCCATGAGCTTTACATATTCTGCTATGGGCTCGGGCTCTTGCTATATAGGGCCATTTCTTTAGAATTTTCTTTTGTAGGAGTAAATTATAATTTCAATCTTTCAATAATTCTTACTTTTATATATTACTAAAAGAAGAAATGTAGAGAACTCCATGGTATATATTGGCTAATACCAAAGAGCTAACAAAAACTGAAAATCATGAAGTCCCACACCAGTTTAGTTGTATGATTTCTCTATGTGTATAGCCACTGTATCATTGTGTAGTTTTTCTATCAGGTGATATCCAAGATACTTATCTATGTAGTTTGCCACCACTTGTCTCCCCTAGGCTCCATAGAGGTAGCACCAATAGAGATAAAATGAGAGACAACAGATTAAAGAGGTTTGGAAATGTCTATCATAGATCGATAGAAGCGGTAGTTACAAGTAATAATATCGTTATGGCACAGGGCATCATTAAGAGGAGAGGTAAACAAAAACTTTAATAGGGTCAGGTAAAAATGATACTATAACTTTGTAGGATATAATAGAACACGATATCCTTAATAGAGCTTAATGGAAAAATTGAATTAGTGTACTCAACTCCAGATTGGAACTTAAGCCTCAATTTGTTTTGTTTTGATTTGATTTTGTTTGTTTGGATCAGGTATTTTGATTTGAGTCTTGCTACTGACACAGCAAGTTTGTGCACAGTTTGTGCACAGATTGTACATTGGGGCTTACTAAGGGTCCCATACAAATAATCCGATCCGTTAATTATGATTAAAACATTTTTTCAAGGGCCTCCGCAAAAAATTAGTTCAATCCGATACTATAAGTGCTTGATCTAATCATTTAACTTTTCAATCAGGTTTTTAGATAATGAAAAGTTAGACGATTAGATCAAGTACTTATAGGTATCGGATTTAGCTGATTTTACACCGGGGCCATTGAAAAAATATTTTAAACATAATAAACGGCTCGAATCACTTGTGTGGGATCCGTAGTATGCCCCAATAGCAATTTGTGCACAGATTTACTGTGTGCACAGACTTTCTGTTTTGATTCGGCCCCCCATCTTGCAAAGAGAGAAAGAGTTATAAATCATGCTCTCCACAACAATAAAAAGGCGAGGGAAAGGGGTGAAAATGTTTGGTTATGGTGCATGGTGAAAGAATAAATGTCCATCTTATTTACTTTTGGGTCATGAGAAGTATGGATACCCGGTGAAGATACAACACAATTTTCGATTTGTATCTCCCTGTCATGAAAATTGGAACTGAATTAGGCATTTTTTTGGGGAAGTGATAATGCCAAAACTGTTTTTGTTGGTGTCAAAACTTAAGAGTCTTGTATATTGCAAATGATACAAGCCTTTTGTGAATTAGAATTTTGGTACTAACAAAAACAATTTTAGCATTATCATTTCCCTTTTTTTTTTTTGATTAAATGAAAGCCTGAAGGCAATACAGATCTCATCAAATGATACAAGAATGAACCAAAACTATCAAGACTTTGACACAGACACTCCTTGCAAAAGCAAGACTGACGAAATGCCTAGATTATGAGCCAATCTAGGTCTACGTAGTAGAGAATCCTAATGGACCCCAACTCAAACCTGCAGTAAACGATAAACACAACTGAAATCTGAAAATCACAACAACAACTAAGAAACAACTAAAGAAAAAGTATAGATCTTTGGCTGGTTGATTCACCCATGGCTCTCAAAGATCTGCACACCTCCTCTGTCGGATCGAGTTGATGAAGTCGAACACACCAAGAACAAGGACAAATGTAGGCTAACAAACTGGACCCGAGCTGCTACAAGAACACCCCAACAATGGTGCCACTACTACCACTGTCGGAAACCCCCAAGAAGCAGCACCGACACAGTTGTCGACCATCGCAGTCCTTACTCCAACCACCCACCAAATCGAGAACCAAACACAACAAAAACAATTGAATTATTTACCCACCTCCATTACCCACCGGACTGAAAGAAACCTATCGGGAAAAACTCCACACCAGAAGAAATTAATCGAAAAAAAGAAAAAAAAAACTAGCTCCAAACCTACACAAAGCCCTATTTATTACCATCCAGCTGGAGATGATCAGAGCAAAGCTGCCTTCGAACACCACGATCCAGCCAAAGAATGCTGTGGAAGACACCACAATGAACAGGCCACTGAGGTTGAGCTATGCTGCCGGGGTTGCCCAAGTAGATGCAACGAAGTTGGAGAGGGCGTGGAACGGCAGAAATGCGTCCTACGACGCCAAGAGGAAGAGAGCCGGGGAATTTTTTTTTTTTTTTTGGGGGGGGGGGGGGGGGGGGGGGGGGGGGGGGGGGGTGTGGCGGGTGGTGGAGGGGGAGCCCGGGGCCAAACGAAACCCTAGTTTTGAAAGATGTAGAGAGAAGGCGGAGAGTATAGGCAATTAGGCCGTGATGGCCCCCATAAAAAGCCTATCTTTATTTCTTATCTCTATCCATGCAAGAAACAAATTACTATCATATTGAAAATAAATCCACAATCACTATAGCCCTAACACAAGTAATTGCCCATTAAAGAGAGAAATAATCTTGATAAAAGCAAGGGGAATTAAACCACAAGCATATGAAAAAGATTCGAATTCCTGATCTTTTAGTGAGATACAAAAATTCTAACCAACCGAACTAGCCTAGTTGATTTTGTTACTTTTTTTTTTTTATAAGACAAACGAATCCAATCCTAGCCATAATGCGTTCCAATCATAGGAAGCGGGGACTGTGCTGCACAGCTTGGTGCTGTGCAGCCTCCGGTGCCGCCTTGCCGGCATCGGTCCGACGATCGGAGACGTCCACTGCGTAGAGCTTGTCGAGTACTACAAGTGTACCAAAAATCAACCCGATCAAATACCGTTAAGTGCCTCATCGGAACACATATAATTCGAAAAGAATGGATTCAGTGATTTTGATCCAGTGTTTCGTATCCATTAAGATTAATTTTTTTCAAGTTATATGTGTTCCGATGAGGCACTTAACTGTATTTGATCGGGTTGATTTTTGGTACACTTGTAGTACTCGACGAGCTCTACACAGTGGACGTCTCCGATCGTCGGACCGATGCCGGCAAGGCGACACCGAAGGCTGCACAGCACGCTGCACAGCACCAAGCTGTGCAGCACAGTCCCCGCTTCCCCAATCATATGGTCTTTATTTTCTCGTCACTTGTACTCTTCGCTATAAGTATGGATAGTTTGCCCAATATGGAGTCCATGAGAAAAATTATTACCTGCCTCATGGCACTGCCAGCTAGTGCCCAATCTCCTTCTCTGTCACAAACTCACGTGGGATTCGTATGGAGACGGGTGTCGCCTAGAGCTGGGCAACGGACATGAGACACGATAACCGACACGAATCGGACACGAAGTTAGCGGGTTAGGGTTGAACATTTTTTACATGAAACACGAAAATGACACGACTCGAGAACACGAATTCTAAATGGGTCGGGTTCGGGTTGAATACGCGAGACACGAAATTGACACGACTAACAAAGTTACTAATCTGTGTCAGCCATTAACATGAGCATATATACATAATATATGGTATATCTGTAATTTTACATAGAGTTGGGCAACAGATACGATAACACGACACGAAGTTAACGGGTTAGGGTTGAGCATTTTTGACACGAAACACGAAAATGACATGACTCTAGAAACACGAATTCTAAATGGGTCGGGTTCGGGTTGGGTGATTTGTGATACGAATCCGACTGACATGACACGAACACGACTCGACACGACCTGTTACCCAAGTCTAGTGTCGCCCTAGTACACTGAATGATTACTCGTAAGATAAACAATTGTATTTATCGGGTCAGGCCCTAGGACTACCCAACAGGTCCAATCAACCATGCTAACGGTCATCATCGGGCCAGGCCGGGCTGGCCCAGCCAGCCAAGGCGCGGCCCAAGTCCGCCCACGGGCCGGGCCGACCGGGCTTTTTCTTTTTGGCGGGCCGGGCCACCTACCATAAATTGAAGCCCAAACCAGGCCCACGGGCTAGCCCAATTGGCGGGCCGGCGGGCCAAAAGCCGGACGGGCGGGCTTAAATTTCCTTGGGCAAAACTAAACCAAGGGAAAAAATAAGGGATTTTTTGGGATTTTGGGCTAATGGGCGGGCCCGTTGGCGGGCTTTTGGACGGGTATGCCAGGCGGGCTCATGGGCCGGCCCTACGGGCCGGCCGAGTAAAAATTCATAGGCCCGAGCCCGCCCATTACAAACTACGGGCCGGGCTAGCCCGCCTGTTTTTCGGGCTCGAGCCGGGTAAAAGCCCGACGGGCTGGGCGGGTCGCGGGCCTCCGGGCTTGATGATGACCCTTAAACCATGCCAAAGAAGCTCAGTCCTAAATCGGGCTCTAATTGGTTTAACCCGTGATACCGAATGTGGTTCGGATTTTCGGGTCTTGCTCGATATAGGAGTATTTTCATTTACTTCCCCGAACCTCACAGAAAGGGAAGCTTAACGAGTTTTTTCAGTTCCTTCCGATCATCTGTCTCTCTCTCTCTCTCTCTCTCTCTCTCTCTCTCTCTCTAAATTGATCGCTGTGCCGTTCAACTGATATCATGAATTGTGAAGTCTGTCCGCTTAAAGAATTGGTAAACCTCTCTCCACGTATCCACTTACTTGATCGGTATACTAATTTGGTTTTCGTTTCAAAATTTGATCTCTGTGATAATCTCTGCCTCCGTTGTCGATTGTACTGGTTTCGTATACTGTTTCTTGACTTTTTCATTCTTTATGTTTGCAGGAATTGGAGCACTTTGAGGTTCGGGAAGTTTTGCGATGTAAGTTAGCGTCTACGATTAGTGAACCTTTTCCTTTTTCTTTTTCTAAATTGACCGAATGGAGTGAGTTTAGTTTCTCTCTTTTTGATTCTTCCGGCGCATTTTTGCTTTGGATATTCAATTTCACGGGTGGTAGCTGATTGAGGATTTTTAGTGAAAGGAATTAGCTATATGGTCAGAGCTCTAGGCTTATGATGCTATCGACCACTGTTGGATTCTTAGAATCAACGGGAGGGGGCACTTATAAACGATAAGTGTGAAATTATATTTTCGCAAGTTAGCACAATATACTACTATTTTTAGTGCAAGTTTCATTGGCTTTAGAACAGATTTTCTTATTAAATTCAAAAGCACTGATTTTCACATGCAATTATGCATTGATTTGAAGAAACTAGATGTCCTAACGTTCACTTTGTGCATGTATTGCCAAAGGTTAGGTTTTCTCGAGTCCTCCCCGATGCATACCCTCATCGAGTAGGAATTACATTGGTATGGGTACTGTTATTGATGTTTTTGTAGAAGTCCTAAAACGAAAAGCCTTGCAATTAAATTATGAATCAGGAGTCCCATGCTTTAGTCCCGCCATGGAGTTTTGTCGGTTCTGCTCAATATTTCAAAGGTGACTCTTGGGCTGAGAACCACAAAGGCATTTGCCCATCCATTTCACGCCTTTTTCACCCAGATGATGAAAGCGTATGCCTCAAAAGTGTTGGTCCTTTTTGTAGGTGAAGAGTTGGTTTATTATGAGTTGTTGAGGCGAAGATGAATGGTTCACATATTTGCAAAACGATTTAGAGTGCTTTTAAAAAGTTTGATCTATTACTGCACTATGTTTTTTTATGCCTTTTAACATTCAATTTTTTTTTTTTTTATAATAAATTATGTATACTGTTTTATTATTTTTTCTGAGGCACTTTTGTATAGCACAAACACTATCCTGTATTTTTATGGTCTTTTAAATTAATTCTAGAGTTTATAAATGAAAAGTAAAAAACTCCAAAGGTTCATGCCTCAATACCTTGGGACTTACACCTCGCCTCATGAGAGGTCAACAACATCGCCTTGCGCCTTCGCCTTTGAAAACTTTGGTTTTACTTATTTCTCTATATGAGGGCAGGAAACATGGCTTTCTTTGGCCAAGGTTATAACATGATGAAGACAGTGCAAAAGGCAGCAGTTTTTTTTCCCCCTTAAATGTCTTTTTCCATTGTTGGTGGTGCACCTGGAAGAGGGTTTTTCTAAAATGATGAGCAAGTCTTTCATTTTTGTAAGAATTTAGTTTGTAATGAGAAGTTTAAATTGTTAGCTAATTTTCTAGGGTCGTTGTTAATAGTACTTATCGATTTTAAGGATCTCCTCCTGTCGTTTATTTGATTGTTCTTTTCGTCTCAACTCTATGCTGGTTGTGTTGTATCGCTCTTGCTTTGGCACTAATCAATATATTGTCACAAGTTTCTGTCTGGACATTTAACTTAGGTGAATGACTGAATGTATGTGCAGGCGTTCTACACACAATATTCTTTCATAGGGCTTTAGGTCTTGTGCGTCCCAAAGATGTTGATTTGGAACTCTTCGACATTACATACGTAAGTGATCTGTAGCGGATGGGAAGTTATTAGCCTTATTGGGTACAAATTGGTTTGCCGTGACAACATTTCTATTGGAGAATTAAACTTTTCTGTCTTCAATAGATGATTTCCTTATCTCTAAATAACCGGAAACGGTCTCTAGAATACTTGTATAGATTTCCATAGAATTTGTTGTTCGAATTCAACTTATTGGGTTATATTTGTTTGAGGGAATCAGCCTTGGATTTGGATAGGGACCCCAAAAACCAAACTTGTGTGGGGAGGAGCCTCTTGTAGGTTGCAGATTGATAGATGCAAGTCTGATTATGCAAACAAATTCACAATGAAACTCCTGTTACCACTTCTTCCAGATGCAAGGTTGCCACCATCACTGCCATCAAGATTACCTTGCTATCTTTACACCTATCACCGACTCTCTTGAGACGTCTAACCTTGCCATCTAATGTCATCGCTTCACCACATCTTCCATGTATCTGCCCCAAGTCTCTGGCTCACGCTATGCAACTACGTTCTATTCTCATTGAAAAGTTGAAGCCTAAAAAAGCAGTCTACCGTTGCTCATCCGGCAGTTACACCACAAGTGTTTCTACTTACATCACTCTCTTTTAGTTACTTTCTTTGATTCCTCCCCCACTTTTTGTAGAGGCCCATGTTTCTGTTGATTCACACACGGGAACCAGGTTCTATTCTCATTGAAAATTGAAACCGGAAACAGCAGTTTATTAGTGCTCATCCAGCAATTACATTTCCACTTCCCCCACTCGCTTTTAAGTACTTGCTTTGATTCTTCCCCCTTTTGTATAGAAGCCTATGTTTCAATTGAATTTTACCGCCTAATCACTGCTTAACTTGAGTTTCCAGGGGTAGGCTGCCCAGTTGTGAACTTGCGATGATGGGCTTAGGTCTGATACTTAGTAAATTTGTTCTCCTCGTTAATGTTAGTGACTCTGACACACTGGACATGCTTGTTTTGCTAGGCAATCTTTGGCTTTGTATAATAAATTTCCAACAGTCGTGTTGGGTGCCCTTACGTCTGTCAACTAAGTGTTTAAATATAGTGACTCGGCAATTGCAATGAATATTTCTGAAAGACCAAATTTCTTTGTATCTGTAACCTTGCTGCTTTGTATGTTCATTTATTGAGATGGGATGGTTGCTTGTTTCGGCTCCATTCGGTAAATTCATAGAAGGGGCAGGGAGGGTAAAACTCCTTGACTCCTTGTCTAGTTCACTGCTTCTGTGGTGCATAGTTGTATCATAGAAACCTTGAAACCACAACTTCTATGGTTTCTAGATTTTTCTGACCTCCCATGAAGGATGCCACATGGCCCTTGAATTGGTCAAGGGTTGATGTTTTCCTATTTTTGAGGGCCTCCCTTGATTTTCCTTATCTGTTAACCACGTTCAGCTGAAGATGTCTCCTCTAAGCGCCAAGTGGCATTACTGACCTGGTCTTCTTGTATTTGAGTGTTGCAAGGGCTATATGGTACTTAAATGCCTAGAATCTAAAGAATATTCCCTTGGGATACCTTGAAAGTCTGTGAGAACACGATATCTGTCCCTGATAATACGGTATGTTACAACCAGTTTTGTCAGCCATTCGATATCTTGAAGCCCAGACTCAGTCGTGTTTGCCTCCACAGTGATCCAAATTCCAGGCCCACATGCCTTCTATCATTTTATCATTGATTTTGCAAAATATGTCAAAAATAGGTGTAAACAAGGTGTCATGCAAAATGTTCAATGGGTGATAAGATTTGTACCTCGAATTAATAAACTGGTAGCAACAACTCTCTTTCCTTATTTCTAAGATTTATATCTTCCATGTGCGAAGTGATTGTGCAAAATAAAAAAACAAAAGCATTGGCCTCTCCTTTATGGTTGGTGGCAAGTGTTGGAGGTAATCTTGGCAGGTACTAGTAAGAAGTGTATTATGGCATCACAGAAAACTGTGAAGACGATTAACGGAATGGAGTATCTGCGTAGTAGTTTCTAAAGTAAGGGTCCTAAGGGAGGCCAAAGTAGTTTCTGAAATTAGAAGGGGAAAGAGGGAGGGAGGGTGGGGGGAGGGGCTGAGGGGTTGTCAGTATATTTGTTAGAAACCTCATGGATTTCAGTGTATTTCGCTCTAACTACATTTGTCTAGATCTTGGTTTGGCATTGTGGTTCGACCGTTTGAGGATTACTTTTTATGTTAAGCAAATAGGCTATGTTATTTGTTAACTAATGTTTTCTGCATGAATTTGGCTTTTGCTTAGATTGGAGTTTATTGAGGAACATTATGTATAGACTAATGATTTTCTTTTTCCTGACTTGGTAAGTTTCAAATTTATGTTTTTCTCTATTCTGAAGCCATGATCCAGTTTGTGTTGCATTATGTTGAAGTGGAACTGTATTATTTATAGTTATGCAACTGCCTACATGTTACCAAATTTGCTAGGTGAAGCATATACCATCTGTTGGTAGAATCTTAGCTAGAAGAGTGATCGGATGAAGCAAGGAAGATATATGTTCCTCGTGTCTTACGATTTGTAATTTTTCATGTTGAAAATCTATGAAGAGTTTTGATTTTATTGCACTTCATCCATGGACTGTGAAGTGATTGAAGTTGATAACTAAAAGTTTTGGACAATATATTCTCGATCGTGTAATGGAGGAAATTTTTACTGCTTAGGTGCAATGTGGTGACTTGGACCTTGAGAAGAAAATAGAGGAGAAGATTGACCAGTTCATTGATAGGGTGGAGAAACACCCGAACAAGAAATATCAGGTTCTTTCTTTGCTGCATTTCTCTTTGTTTTATCTTTATCGGGTCCAGATGGCATTGTTAGCACCATTGTAATTGGCAACAGCGACGTGACCTGTGAATATTGTTGTCTTGTATATCATTGCTCATGGGAGCTGGTAACCAACAGGATCCCTAGTTTCAGTGTAGCATAGATTTCATGGTTTCAATGATTGATATCAATTAACTCCTGCCTGTGTTTCTTTTTGGGTACATTTTTTATTTCTACTATATCTTGAAATAAGGCTGAAGAAATCGTGAAACAGAGTGCGAGCAGAGATTGTGGATTCAACGCTGAGGGCCGTGAAACGGTGTCGTGGATTGTGGATTCAGGGTCATCGAGGTTAGGGTTCAATCGGTTGGTGTTTTCGGATCGAGGTTAATCAACTATTTTCGGATCGAGGTTAGGGTTTCATGGCTGATCTGCGATCTGATGAGTTTAAGGTTTCAGAGTTAGTGTTTTACAGTCGGCGAGAACTGGGCTTGGCTTGGTTACTGGATTGATGACAGTGGTGAAGTTGATGGCGGAGGCGGCGGTGATGGTGGTGGCGGTGGTAGGGTTGTGTGCATTTAGGGTGGATTATGGTTAGGCTCTGATACCATGTTGTTAGAGAGAGAATTGATAGGGTTTAGGGTGTTAAATTAACCCTTACACACATAAGGTTAATATATATACCATAAGAAGTACGGACAGGGATGCGGGATACATGCATGACACGACACGATATAGACGCTTGGACACTTCATTTCTTCAAAAATTAGGACACAGACACGTCGAATGTAAACTGTATTTGTATTATAGGGGAATGTAATGAATTCATATACAAATAAAAAACAGTGCTTCTATCAAATTAAGAGCAATACTATGAAGATAAAAAGCAATGGTTGTATACATGAACTATGCATCTGTGGAAATTCACTTTGGGCCGAGTTTAGAAATATATTTAACGTTTAATATGTCTTTAGCATGTTCCAAGAGTGCTGCCAACCTGTCCTAGAGCATCCACAATGTGTCTGAGTAAAAGAAATACAATAATAAAATTGGACAAGTATTTAGGCATGTCCGACACGTGTCTGGAGAGTGTCACCAACGTGTCCTAGAGCATCCACAATCTGTCCGAGTGAAAGTAATAATAAAAATATCGGACGAGTATTTTGGCATGTCCGACACGGCGACACGTGTCCGGAGCATGTGGTGTTGTGTTCGTGACTATGTGCTTCTTAGTATATATTGAGAGAATTACATGATATGAAAGACTAAACTACCCTTGCGCAATACTTCCTCCGTCCATTTTTAAGTGTCTTACTTCGTAACTCTTAACTTATTAAAAAGACATCATCATTATACCTTTCACATCAACTTTTTCCTCCACTTTCCCTATTTACCCATCATCATTACACTTTTACTCACTAGCTTTTTAAAATGGAATCTACTTTTAGGGACGAAATAGACAATGCACCAACTTTTACCCACTAACTTTATAAAATTGACACTTATTAAGAGACAGCCGAAAAATGGAATACAGAACTCTAAATAAGGGACGGAGGGAGTATTGATTAACTCACAGTCAAACTCCTAGCAGTACATCCTACTTAAATTGTGGGAATGGAATATAATAATCTCGTATTGCAAACCGACTTGTCAGATTCACTTTTTTTTGATCTTCCATTTCTTGCATGAAACTAATAATGGAGAAAAATAGACAATTTTTAAGAATTTTCTATTGAGTGGGATGTACAAGTTGGATGGATCAAGTGGCGAGTCTTTAGGAGAGTTGTGCAACTATTGGATACCTACAAAGTTATAGGTGAAATTCCACCGTACAGCTATTAAGGCTTGCCATGTTATATGACAAGGAGTGTTGGGCTACTAAGAAACAATATACGAGTGAGATGAGAGTAGTTAAAATGAGAATATGTGAGATTGATGCATGATAAGACTTTTTGCGAGATAGAATTAGAAAACGAAAATCTTCGTGGTATGGTAGGGGTAGCACTGAGAGAAGATTAGTTAAAATGGTTTGGACATGTCTATAGTAGATCGTTAGATGCGGTAGTTAGGAGGAGCAATATGGTGACAAGAGAGGGTAGCACTAAGGGGAGGGGATATTGAAAATGACTTTAGAGGTGGTAGTTCAAAAAGATCGTGGTTTTCCAAAGATCACAGGGCACGATGCCCTGTTTAGTTTGGTTTTGTTTAATTAAGTTCATTATTGATGTTTTCATATTTATGTCATATGCTATGTTGCTCGGACTCGGGTACGGGAATCGGGTGCGGGCACATATCCAAGGATCGGACACGTCGAAGCTGAAAATAGAGGATTCGGGGATATGTATCCGAATTTGGACACGGGTGCGGGGATTCGCTGAATAATTATATATAAATAAAAATATGTATATTATTTATATAAATATATGAAAATTATCTCATAAATATATGAAAATTATCTCATAAAAATATTATTTTCTATACACAAAACTAATTATTAAAATTATAAATATTTATATATTTTTTATATAATTGTTTCGTTAATAATTTGAGGGGGTTAACTGTTATGTTAATAAACAATAAGGGTCTTAGTGTAGTTTATATATATAAACATAGTATATATATATACATAATACATGTCGGTCAAAGATCAGATTCATAACCACATCTCTCTCTCTCTCCTCTTCTACGCAGCAGGAGATTCGACCTCGACGATGAGGTTCAACGACGACGATGTGCTGCTCCTCTGACGATCTGCAGCTTTCACACATCGATCTCTCTTCTTCTTCTTCTTCTTCTTCTTCTTCTTCTTCCTCGTCGCCGGCGGTCACGCCCTCCATCGCCGGAGCTCTGATGGTTGAAGACGAATCGGCGATCGAAGTCCGAAATGGATGATTCCTGCATCTAAGCATCCCAGTTGTATCCAGATTGAAGGTGCCGTACCCGACTCACATCCCGCACCCGCACCCGTGTCGGATCGTGGCGACACGGGTACTCCACAGGTTTGGGCGAGTCCGCGCAACATGGGTCATATGATGCATTAGTTTCAGAGATGGTTTACTCAGCTTCATCTTTCCTTGTTGCAGTTCTTGTTTCATCACACGATAAAGTTCTTTGCCATAACCATCAGAAAACTTAGCTATGTGTATAATTATCACACCGGTTAACGGGGTTCCTAATGATGCAGATATGTTTATCTTTCTATGAAGTGAAAAACAAACCGGGAACATGGTTCCCGAAGAAACTTGAGCGCCTATACTGGGAACAGTGGGAGATTAATTTGAATGTGGTGCAACAACAGAAAGCACATTCTAGCAAATCGCATCATTCCAAAGTTGTAGTGGATCCAGGAGGTACAAACGGTTTCTGTGTATTGATTTTTGTTTTCTTTTTCCTTTTTCATATTCTTCATTGATTCATCATATACTTGTGTGGTTCGCCCACCTTTCAATGATTGATGTCAGAGAGTGCGGCGGAGGAGATAAATATTCGTCGTGCAGCTCTAGAATCATCTCTTCGTGAGGTTTTGTTTCAGATAATAAAATTCGTGAATGAGAAAAAGGATCATGTTCCGCCGATACCGAATCTTGATGGCATCTCCTTTCCCTATGAAATCACTATCCCAGGGTGAGCTTGTTTCCTTCTAAGGTCTGTTTAATTTTTTAATTGCTGGTTGCTGCAATGTTTAGAGAATCCTATTTGTAAGCAGTTGCTTCATGTCCTTTGGAAAATCTTACATGTTTCTTCTGTTGCTTGTTTCCTGTTGGTTTTTTTACATATTTATTTTCATCTGTCGGAATTGCTTTGAAATGCCATGACATTTAGTTCTATTTATAGAACGGAATTCCTTATTACTTCAGGTCGTATTTGAATAGTGTAATGTATTTCACAACGTAACTGAAAATGATAGGAGTACCGAATATATATATTTAGTTTCTTCATTTGAGTATCATCTTTGTTGTATTATATTTTTCATTTCTCTCCAAAAATTACTTCGCAATCCCAGATCCACTTCAGATCGTATATGGCAGGGATAATGGTCATGTCTGAAGTTGCAAACCACTCCAACCCATAGTTCAAAATCCAATTGGTGTACGTAATTTTCAATATAACTACCCTGGAAAAAAAAGATCCTCTTGTTTTTTATTCTATATGCATCTAGAACCTTCTCTCATATTGAAAGGTTTCTATATAGTTGCTATGGAGTTATATGTTGACAACGTTGCATCGGTTGTGATATCCTACATATTGAGAAAGAAAAGTTAGTGTGTTAATTGTTATGTAAGAATTAAAATTAAGAGGTGCATATAAGTAGATTAGTACTAGTAACTTGGGTGTCTTCGTGTGTCAGAAGCGAGTCCAACTGAGACTATTCCAACTGATGAGTCCAACTTGGGTGTCTTCGTGTGTTGACACCGGCAAAGTGTTAGTGCTTCATAGACTGAATTATTAAGCTACTCAGGGCTTGAAAAATGCTGTCAGAGCCAGCCCTGATTCTGTGAAGGGTTCCATGGTGGTGTGGTACTGGAGTAACTGCTCCAAAGAGGGGGTTATAGGCCTGGGGTATTTTACCCTGTGCCGCTGCTTTCTGGTCACTTGTGACTGGGTAACATAACGAGGCGATCATGTAACTGAGTATGGGGTATCATGATATCCCACGTTAACTGAGGAAAGAACCAAATAGACAACTACAATTAACTTTGATGGTAAGAACCAAATAGACAACTACAAGTAGCTACTGAACCAACAGCTACTTGGGTCGTGACACCTGTTTCTATTCACTGGAGTACTGTTCCACTAGTGTCTTCTGTCAAAAACATGAGATGGTAGGCTTTGAAGTTGTTTGTTGGTAACTCTTTATCCGTGGCAGATCTTCTGTCCAAGGCAACCGTTTTTGTGCTTGTGGTCATGCCTATTTACTCAGAATGCAGAGTATAGGGTCGAGATCACTTGCATCCAACCCTGATTTTCCGTACGTTGCTAATAGAAAAAATGTGTTCTGTCCATTGATTTGTTTTGGCATTGTTTTTGCTCAATCACAATTCTTCACGTGGTTGCTTGGAACATATTTGAAGCTAGTTGATTGGGCTGCGAGTTGATAGTAAGTTTATTTTCTGAATTGGAGTTGATAGAAGTGAGAATGCTTCATGTTGTAGTTCTTCAGATTCCGCATTTGGGATGGACATGTTTAAGAGGATGCTTCAAACTGGACATCCTACCAATGCTTAGCTGATGCGGATCCCCCCCCCCTCTCTTCTGATGAATTTCGATTCTTCCTTGTCTCCTCAGGTATAATAATTGTTTCTTGTTTCTCATGGAGTCTCATGTGTATATGGCAGCTTTATATACACCTCCTTTTAGGATAGCTGTTTGAGATGAACATGGGTAAACTTATCTGTACAATTTGCGGACGGATTTGTACATATTAAATTGCTTTTTATCTTTGAAGGGTTTCGTTCTTTTTCGTTACAATTTTGTTTTTCAGTACATTTGTTGCATTGCATGACATTGCTTAGCGATCTGGACCATCAGTGTTGTGCTTAATATTCTGGGAATATTAGATCTTTTCAACTTCCATGGGAATATTAGAGCTTTCTCGTAGTCCAAAAACGTGCGGTTATGTCTCCATGGCTCAAGTTAAGGTGATGCACCTTTTAGTCGCATAGTTTTGAATGGTCTACCTGGCCAAAAGGAGGCATAATTGGCAATCTCATCCGGACTGATGGTTAACCGAATTGATCGGATCGATTTTTAATTGATTTTTTTAGCCGCGGTTATGATTTTTAATCTGAAAAAAACAGGTCAGTTCGGTTTTGATTATACAAGATATTTGCATCAAAATTGATTCGCAATCAGAACCGAACTAGAATATGATTAGAAAATACCCTTGTATCTTTATATATAACCTCACTTCCTTAATCCTGCTATGCCTCTCTCTTCTCTCGCTCTTCTGTCTCTCTTTCCCTCCCGTCTTGTTTGTCTTTGTCGTTCATCAGATTATAATTCAGTTGAATGAAGATTTTCTGTGAGTTGTGCCATCTCCGTGAAGATTTAGCGCAATTCGGTTGCTCACCGTAGTCTCATCAAATTTTGTCCTTGTTTGTCCCTCCCTCTGTTTTTACAATTCAATATTTTCTGGTTGCTTGGAACATATTTGAAGCTGGTTGATTGGGCTGCGAGTTGATAGTAAGTTTATTTTCTGAATTGGAGTTGATAGAAGTGAGAATGCTTCATGTTGTAGTTCTTCAGATTCCGCATTTGGGATGGACATGTTTAAGAGGATGCTTCAAACTGGACATCCTACCATGCTTAGCTGATGCGGCTCTCTCTTCTGATGAATCGATTCTTCCTTGTCTCCTCAGGTATAATAATTGTTTCTTGTTTCTCATGGAGTCTCATGTGTATATGGCAGCTTTATATACACCTCCTTTTAGGATAGCTGTTTGAGAAGAACATGGGTAAACTTATCTGTACAATTTGCGGACGGATTTGTACATATTAAATTGCTTTTTATCTTTGAAGGGTTTCGTTCTTTTTCGTTACAATTTTGTTTTTCAGTACATTTGTTGCATTGCATGACATTGCTTAGCGATCTGGACCATCAGTGTTGTGCTTAATATTCTGGGAATATTAGATCTTTTCAACTTCCATGGGAATATTAGAGCTTTGCTCGTAGTCCAAAAACGTGCGGTTTGTCTCCATGGCTCAAGTTAAGGTATCACCTTTTAGTCGCATAGTTTTGAATGGTCTACCTGGCCAAAAGGAGGCATAATTGGCAATCTCATCCGGACTGATGGTTAACCGAATTGATCGGATCGGTTTTTAATTGATTTTTTTAGCCGCGGTTATGATATTTAATCTGAAAAAAACAGGTCAGTTCGGTTTTGATTATACAAGATATTTGCATCAAAATTGATTCGCAATCAGAACCGAACTAGAATATGATTATGAAAATACCCTTGTATCTTTATATATAACCTCACTTCCTTAATCCTCTATGCCTCTCTCTTCTCTCGCTCTTCTGTCTCTCTTTCCCTCCCGTCTTGTTTGTCTTTGTCGTTCATCAGATTATAATTCAGTTGAATGAAGATTTTCTGTGAGTTGTGCCATCTCCGTGAAGATTTAGCGCAATTCGGTTGGCTCACCGTAGTCTCATCAAACTTATTTGTTACTCCCTCCCTCTCTTTTTTCAGAATTCAATATTTTATTTGGATTGTCCCTTAATAAAATGTCCAGTTGGGTAAAGTAAGAGGGTAAAAATTTGTACATTTTTTATTTTGCTCTTAAAAGTAGATTTAATTTTGGAAAGTTAGTGGACAAAAATATAATAACGGTATCTGCATATAAGGTAATGATGAAAAGTACTACCCCCTCCCAAGGGCGGAGCCATTAAGAGTCGGGGGGGGGGGGGGGGGTGTGGGTTGGGGCCAGCTGACCCCGCTGCCTTCTAATTTTTTTGGAGATTGGTAGAATTTTCACTGAAATTTTACTCATTTGACCCTCCTTTAAAATTCATTTTTGCTCCAACCCATTTATATGGGTTTTGTACTTAGAAAAAAGAGGAGTCAGAATAGAATTTCGACCTCCTTTAACGAAAATCTTGGCTTTGCCCCTGCTGCCTCTATCCCTTATTTAGAGTCTAATATTCCATTTTGGACTGCCCCTGAATAAGTGTACAGTTTGTAAAGTTAGTGGGTAAAAAGTTGATGCATTGTCTATTTTGTCTTTAAAAGTAGATTCCATTTTGAAAAATTAGTAAGTAAAAATGTAATGATGATGGGTAAGTAGGAAAAGTGGAGGAAAAAGTTGATGTGAAAGGTATAATGATAATTTCTTTTTAATAAGTTGGAGTTACGAAGCAAGACAATTAAGAAGGGACGGAGGGAGTAACTTTTAAAACGTAATGATAATGTGTCCATAAAATGTTGAATTTACGAACTAAGACTCAGGAGGACGGAGGGAGTACATTGTTCTTAGTTTTTACGTTGGCCCTTTTGTCTGGTTCATTAACATTGGGTGATTAAAAATGCTGATCACCGAATTCAGTGAAAAACCGAACCGAACCGATAAGCAACGGTTTTGGTTATGGTTTAGATAAGAAGAAAACATCTAAGTATTGGGTACAGTTTTAGTTATAAATTTTGGTTTTGGTTTCGGTTTTAGTTTTGTTTTTACCAATATTCCAACTGACCCGTTGCCATCCCTAGTTTCTATTGAACATGAACAGGTAGTTGATTCTCTCCTTTTGGTAAAAAAATGGCAAAGCCTTGAACCCCAGAACAACAAGAACAAAAAACCAGCAAAGGCGCTAACCTAACCTCGCAGCAATCCAGAGCCACCACAACAGACTACAGCTCTCGAAGAAAATGCCCTCAATGTATATCTTAAAGTATTGGTATAGTTAGAAATTTAACATACGTTAAAGCCATGTTGGCCTTATTATTAGTAAAGGAAGAAGCAAGGAAACCAGTAATCGTAGTTTGGCCGCATTACATACGTATTCACCGAACACAAGAAAATTCAAACTGTCACACGCGGAATGGAACAACACGGAGGGGATGAGCCTTTTGTACAGTAATGCCAAACTTGTCGTCCATGTCCAACTCCTCTGGCTTAATTCCACCTTCAAGCTTCCAATCAAACGAGTTTATGAGCGAACCCAACATCAGCGGGACTACCCTTATGGCTAGAGATAATCCGGGGCAAATTCTTCTCCCTGCTCCAAAAGGAATCAGCTCAAAGTCTCTCCCTCGGATATCGATGTCCGAGTCCAAGAACCTCTCAGGCATAAATGATGTCGGGTTTGCCCATACGCTTGGGTCATGGCCAATAGCCCAAGCATTAACTAGCACTTGCGCTCCCTGTGGGACAGTGTAGCCGTAAACTTCAACGTCTGTCCCAACCGTGCGAGGGATTAGCAATGGAACAGGAGGGTGTAACCTCATGGTCTCTTTCACGATTGCTTGCAAGTAAGGAAGTCGTTGAATGTCCGATTCCTCTATTGGTTTTCCTTTGCCAATAGTTTGTTCAAGCTCGGCTTTTGCTTTCTGTAATGTCTCAGGAGTGCGCAATAGCTCTGCCATTGCCCACTCGACTGAGCTCGATGTTGTATCAGTCCCAGCTCCAAATATGTCCTACAACAGAAGTAGTGTGTAAAACAGATATAACAGGTTTCTATTAGTACAGTCTTGAATACCATATCTGTATAAACCGTATTCGTACAGAAGTGAATAGTTTAATTGAGTTCTCATGACAGTTTTAGCCAGATCGTTCATGGACATTTATATGCCTTTGGGAATTGCTAAAATGAAATAATGATGGAATTAATGGAAGGAGGAAAGGGAAGAAAACAAACCAAGCACAGATGCTCAATGTGAGTTCTGTTGATCTCTCCATTCTCTTCACTGATATTGAGCAGAATATCTATCACATCGTTCTCTGCACCACTCTTACCCGATCTTCTCAACTCCAACCGTTCATCAATAAGCCGACCAAACATCTCAAAAGTATCCCCAAAATGACTCTTCAACCGGCGTCTTATTCCCTGTGGATCAATTTTCTTGAGTATTGAAAAGTAATCCACCAAATTGGGCTTACCGATCTCTACCATAATCTGCCAAATCAAATGCCTGAAATGTTGCACTGAATCTTGAGTTGGGTCGGCCATATCGATTGAAAATATGGTATTGGACAACAAATTAAGGGATGTTTTGAAGGCTGCGCTGCCTATGTCCACTGCGATGCCCTCTTGGCAACATTTCCCGACGTACTCAATGAGCTCTTGCACCTTTTGCTGCCGTAAATTTTGACTACCATCGAGTCTGTTACCTGAAATGTGATGGGAAATGATTGACAAACAAATTTTAACTAGGCCCGCTTCGTTCAAATCTTTTTCATATCCATTAGAAGATATGCTATCTTCGAAAAAAGAAGCAGCTTACGTGTCATTTTCTACCTTGTTTAGCTTAGTTAATGTGGGCGGAGCTATGTTGGGGCAGGGCCCTAGCTCCCCGACCCCAGCTTCTCAACCATCCGAATTTTAAAATTTTTTAGTTTATATATAGTTGAATTTAAATATTATTGACAATTATTTGTGTATAACTACTTATAATCTTAATAATTTTGGTTTGGTTTGATAAAAAACTGTTATTTTACATTTTCATTTTTCAATTTCTTTCATAAGTAAAAAATAAGCACATAATAGTTGAAGAAGCCTAAGAAAAATTAAATGATTGGTATACTTTAACTGCATTAGGCTATAATCATTTCTGTTTATAAATGTAATGTATTAGAAAGCAAAAATCTCATAATAGGTATGTGTTCCGATAAAAAATATATGTTTATTAAGCCTGCTCCCTCTGGATTCAAAATCCTGGCTCTGCCATGGCGCCGTAGACAACACTCAGGAACACTCGACTTCCATGTTGGTGTCTTGTCTTGTTAGAGAGGGGATACCATGGCTCGAACCCACAAAGTGACTTATGGCACCACCGAGCTTGGTATGTTGGTGTTTTGTTTGGCCTCTTTCCTCTATGTCTCAAAGGCCTCCTACTGGTTGCCTACCCGGCCAGTAGGATGGGCAAAAGTACCAGAGATTTGGTTATCTATATTTTAAGATTCTGTCAACTGTATTGAAAGGGGAAGAATGATATAGTAGCGGTTGCTTGCTCTCGAGCACGAGTCAGAGTATCAGATAGAGAAGTGAGAGACTATTGACATCAGGTCAGTAGGAAATGGTTAATGTGTAACATTGATATTTGTGAAAGGCGTATAGATATCTGAAAAATGTCCATTAACATCTGTGGAAAGTACGTTGGAACTCTTACGCTTTTGGGATTTAGTGTGGATTATTCATTGTCTGGTAGGCTGATGTTAGCAAAACAGCTATTTATTTAATTGATGTTTTCTAAGTACAGATAGTTTATAGTCAAAATAAACGTCTAGTTCATCTAGTCAGGATTAGAAGGGTAAACCTTTTCGATCAAAATAAGACAAAGTTACTCTAGTTGTAAACTACAAAAATGTTTTGCATTACCTGAAAATATGTTGGAGTTGAGGGCTTTTCTGAGGCTCCGCCACTGATCTGCCACCGGCAACCAAACTGTGGAGTATTTATGGTGGCCATGGGCATGGACAGCATTGGGGATGGATCTGGTAGAGAAGGCTAGATCCTGCTTCTGGAGGATTTCTTTCGCCAAGGCCGGTGAAGAAATGACCACTGCAGTTTTTTGGCCCAGTTTCAAGCTCATAATTGGGCCATATATCTTGGCTAACTCGGCCAGGGATTTGTGGGGAAGATCAATAACTCCATGGTTCCCAACCAAATGGGATCAGAAAGAGGGAGTTTTCAAGTTACTACAGCCAATTTCTAGTGAAAGGAGGGCTCGGACCGAAGTGATGGTTAGCAAGATATACAGAATCAAGATCATAACTCCATGGTTCCCAACCAAATGTGAGATCAGAAAGCAGGGAGTCTCTTCAAGTTACTACAGTCAATTATCTAAAGGAAGGAGAAGTGTTATAGTTTGAACCTCTGTTTTCGTGAGATGAGCATAGTCTCTTGGCTGGGGTTTGGATCTTATTAAAGGCAGAGAAGGTTATAGTCCCTGAACCTTAGTCGCTTGACTTTCTTGCCTGGGGTTTGCTAGTTTTTCTGATAATTTTCCCTGCCTTATCGCTCAGCTGCCTCGTTTGCTAGTTTTATTATTATTAGGTAAAAGCTGTCGGCTCTTTTATATATAGGAAAAATTTCAAAAAAATACTTGAACTTTCAGCCAACTCTTAAAAAAAACACTTGGACTAAGTCCAACTATTAACAAAAAGCACTTGGACTTTCAGTTCCTTTAACAAATACACACTTGCCGTCTCATTTTGTCATACACCTTACGGAAGGAACTAAACGGTAGACTTAGCCCTCATCTATTTGCAAAGAACCAAGCACCAGAAAAAAAAAAAAAAAAAGGCAATTGAACACTAGACTAGCCAAAAAGCAGTAAAAAAAAAAAAAAAAAACAGTAGAAAAAAATGGTGCAAAAACAGCAGAAAAAAAAAGTAGAAAAAACTAGTGCAAAAACAGTAGCAAAAAAACAAGCAGTAGAAAAAACTAGTGCAAACATAGAACTTGTCTTGTTCATTACACTATGCGCAAAAGCTGTTCACTTACAAAAGGCTCAAAAGCAGACAAAACGCTTGACTTGTTCACATAAGCCAGCCAACAAAAAATGGACTTCATAAGGTTGCTATCCAAATTCCTTAGTTCACAAAAAAACCAGCAGTTCACTTGCTCACATTGCTTGTCCAAGACAAAAGTTCAACAAAAAAATATCACAGAATTCTTGTTCTCATAGCTTAACTACATTCCAAAAAAATAGCAGCCCTTGCACAAAAAGAACAACACAAAGGTCTTGTTCACTGCATCCCTTGCCATATGATCTTGTTCCCTTGCCATATGATCTTGTTCTGCACCCTTTTGCCCTTGCCTTGCCGTTGTGTTGTTATTGAAGACCGCGTTTGTAACGCCCTGATTTTTCAGGAGCAATATAAAATAATTTCTTAAGAAAATTTTGATGATACCATTTGTAACGCTCCAATTTTTCGGGAGCAATATAAGATAATTTCTTAAGAAAATTTTGGTAAGTAAGTATAATTTTTCAAAATAAAGGTTTAACTATTACAATCTCAAGATAGATTTATTAATTCAAAATACATTAACTTCAGAGCCGACTCAAGTCTTGATACAGATTCCAAGCATACTCGATCTCCGCTCTCGGTTTTCCTTCTGTCTCAAGCCGCTCCACCATTGAATCCTGAACTCGCTGGCAAATTGATCACCGAAGCAACCGATTTGCAAGGATACAGACATATACGTGAGTGATAAATCACCCAGTAGAATAATCCAACCCAACTACCCTTCTTACTTTACAGCTAGCAGGCAACAAGATAATATTGAATCGAAGAAGTCAAGTAGAGATTTTACACATAAACCAGTTTGTTACTATCCATTAACCCTATGTGAAATCTATGATCTCATCCACGAGATCCTTTTCCTCCCATACCACTAACTATGATCGTGTCATGGAAAATACCCCCTTGCTTGTCCTGCGCACGGGGTTCTAAACGAGTTCATCTAAGTTATGTACTTCGCATGAATTTATTTAAGCCCATAGCAGGGGGCACGATTACCCTTTGGAACTTTCTATGGCGTACCATACGTTAGGGTCGCCACCATTCCTAAGCCACTAACTATGATCGTGACATGGGACAATCCCCCCTTGCTGGCCTTGTAAGGGCATGATTACCCTTTGGAACTTCTCATGGCGTACCATACGTTAGGGTCACCACAACAACATCACCGGGCCCTGCAGGTCACCTTTAGCCATGGCCAAATCATAATCTCACAACTTCAACACTTTACCGTTTTTCCATTAACTTAGCATCGTCTAGATGAATTCTATTCGTATACCACCACATGTCTCTAGGGTCCAATCTAACATTCAAATCAAGTATTGGGACAATATACAATTAATCAAAATAGTAATTAAGACAATAACAAGTAATGCAATCTCATAACTTTTTATGAATGGGCCGTTGCCCTTAGCCTTATATGGAAACAACTAGAAAGTTTACAAGTTTGATTATAGAATAAAAATAAGGCAATAATAATAATAATAATAATAATAATAATAATAATAATCAAGTTGTAAAAATAAGGTAAAATCATTAGTAGAAAATAAACTTATTGATACTATAAAATATTAATATTTTCTGAAAATTTCATTTTTTTTTAGGTTTCAAATAATACTCATAAATCTTATTCTTATTTAAATATTTTCACCATAATACTTAATACATTGATCGCTTGTTATCAGTAATATATAATATCCAGAAATTATATATTTCGCTATAAGTTCCAAAAAAATTGTATCATTTCATTCTCACGCCTAAAAACAAATAATAATAATAATAATATTTAATACCTTTCACTAATTCCCCTTCTTTGGGGTTTTCTAAATAAGAACAGATGGTTAACAATATATATATATATATATATATATATATATTAGTCCGGTTCCCCTAAGGGATGCCACACGGGCTTATCGTGCAGGACTCCCATTTCCCGATTGAATTGCGACGATCCGAGCCGCTCAAAGTGATCAGAACGTGATTTTAAGGGTACTAGCGAGAAATCAGCAAAAAAAATGATCGGGAAGGGCTTGATCTGAACAGTTTTTTATTGAACGGTTCAGTAAAAAATTGGTCGGATCAAGCCCTTCCCGATCATTTTTTTTGCTGATTTTTTTGAAGGTACCCTTAAAATCACGTTCTGAACACATTGAGCGGCTCGGATCGTCGCAATTCAATCGGGAAAGGGGAGTCCCGCATGGTAAGCCCGTGTGGGATCCGTCATTGGATCCTCATTGTGTGTGTGTGTGTGTGTGTGTGTGTGTGTGTGTATATATATATATATATATATATATATATATATATATATATATTAACAAATTACCTTATTCCCTGATCTTGAAATTCAATAACACCGAATCACATCATAACATTAATCCATCAATTTCTCACAGTAATCAATCAATTTACGAACAATATCATTTTCAGGCCTTACCATAGACTTTCTACCACAGACTGGGCTAAATATTAATAAAAATAGGACCAAACAGTAATTAAGAATTTAAGAACAGGTCATCATCTTCATCCAAAATTAAGTTTTGGTCCTATTTCCATTAAAATGCAGATTAAGGTTTCGGGTTTCCGGAAACTACCTCAAACACGATTCTAAGTATGGGTAAGTGTTGTATGGGGTTCAAGGATCGCCGTGGTGGTTTCGAAATCTTGAGGCGGCATTTGGCGGCATTCTGACGGGGCCCGCAGCAGCGACATACACCGAAACAAATGGTGCTATGGATGTTGGGGGGAACCCACCTCGCCGTCGTCTAGTTCAACCTTGATTTCCGAAAGAGGAAGAGGTGTCGGATGATATTTCTATCACCAAATCTTTGGCTGGTAACCATCAGTCGAGGGGGAGGACAAAAGTGGATGAAGCTACCATCGAGTGACCATTCACATCGAATATTATTCCAGATCCAATAGTGGATTGGAATAAGCCACCAGTTTTTGACGAAAAACTAGCGGAGAAAATTCCAAAAAAAGAAAATCAGAAAATATTGAAAAAGGAAGAAGTTACAAAGTTGGTTGTGTTGAAAACTGAATTTATTGATCCATTTTGGGAGTTTATTGAATACACTACATGCAAGCGTCCATGTGTTTCGATCCGGGAGGAAGGTAGATTTGTTTTATTGATGGAAATTATTTCCTCACAATTTTCAGATTGTTGTTTACAATTTGGGTTGAAAAAAATAAATTTGAAGTACAAGATTGATGCAGATAAGTTTCGGCGAATTCAACTATATAAACTCGAGGACGAGTTTCTTCAAGCGGGGGAGGATGATGCAGGCTGATATTTTGATTATTCTAGAAATCTAGGAATCTTACTTTATTATTTTGAGTTTAACAATTTAGTAGGAATGCTTTATTTTAGTCAAGATAATTTATAAGTATTTAGTTTTTCTAGTTTGATTTGATCTGATCTAGTTTTCTTATTTTGAATAAGTTTCTTGGTCAAGGAAAATTAGGATTGATTTCATTTTCTTATGTTTATTTTCCTTTTCAGATTTTAAGAAAGCTAGGTTTAGGACTTCTATTAGTATAAATAAGATATAAATAAGATTGTAAGCCTTAGGGCTAAGCAGTTTTTTTTGAATGAATTAATGAAAATTGAGAGTTTTTCTTATTATTGTGTATTCGAAGAAGGAGTACATCTAATTCATACTTATTCGTAATTGTCTTTGTTGCGCGTTCTTCTATTTCGACATGCCTCCCTGCATTAGCTTCTATGTATTGATTTTTGTTTTCTTTTTCCTTTTTCAAATTCTTCACTGATCATCATATACTTGTGTGGTTCGCCCACCTTTCAATGATTGATCTCAGAGAGTACGGCGGAGGAGATAAGTATTCGTCGGGCAGCACTAGAAGCATCTATTCGTGAGGTTTTGTTTCAGATAATAAAATTCGTGAATGAGAAAAGGATCATGTTCCGCCGATACCGAATCTTGATGGCATCTCCTTTCCCTATGAAATCATGATCCCAGGGTGAGCTTGTTTTCCTCCTAAGGTCTGTTTAATTTTTCAATTGCTGGTTGCTGCAATATTTAGAGAATCTTATTTGGAAGCAGTTGCCTCATGTCCTTTGGAAAATCTTACATGTTTCTTCTGTTGCTTGCTTCCTGTTGATTTTTTTACATTTTTATTTTCATCTGTCGGAATTGTGCTCTTTGAAAATGCTATGACATTTAGTTCTATTTATAGAACGGAATTCCTTATTACTTCAGGTCGTATTTGAATAGTGTAATGTATTTCACAATGTAACTGAAAATGATAGGAATACCGAATATATATATTTAGTTTCTTCATTTGAGTATCATCTTTGTTGTATTATATTTTTCATTTCTCTCCAAAAATTACTTCGCAATCCCGGATCCACTTCAGATCTTACATGGCAGGGATAATGGTCATGTCTGAAGTCGCAAACCACTGCAACCCATGGTTCAAAATCCAATTGGTGTACGTAGTTTTCAATATAACTACCCTGGAAAAAAAAGATCCTCTTGTTTTTTATTCTATATGCATCTAGAACCTTCTCTCATATTGAAAGGTGTTGGAAATTTGTTATTTTAATATTAAATTTCTGTACATCTTCTGGTGCTAGACTTTTACAAGTCACATGTATATGTGCGTGAGAGGCTCTTATCTTAGCGGATGTCTAAATATCTAAGAGCAATCTAGAAGGATTAATCTAGAAGGATCAAGCATATCTTTCATGTTTATCCATATAAATCTAGATAAAATCAAGATCATATCTAATTGGATTTGTTCATTAATGATAAGATATGGTTTAGATTCATATCTATCCTAATAAGATTTAGTTTGGATTCATATCTATCCTAATAAGATTTAGTCATTAATGTGAGAGATTTATCTTGATCTTGCCCTTGTCTAATGCCTATATAAGGCTTGCTTGGGAGGCTTTGCATGCTCAAGAGGCAAGCCATAGAGCCATAAGCCAACTTCTCCTAAACACTAAACCTTTCCCTTCCATCTTTGTTCTCTAAAAAACTAGTCGGAGTGAGAGTCTTGGGCAAGGTGTAAGGGTGTTTTATTGTGGAGCTTTGGGTTCTCCTACTTGTGCAGAGTAGGTCCGAATCATACGATAAATTATCAGGCTGTTATATCCTGGAGGGGACAAGTCAGAGATTTCTACTGCACCGGTTGTTACCGTAGGGGGCTTGAATCTCCTTAAAGAGAGCGAGATTTCCGCGACTCAGCCTGTTAATTTGTCCATTATAAAGTTTATTTTCGGTGTAAACTTTTGTAATATCACCAACAATTTTAAGGAGATTCAAAAATGGACCAAACAGCTGAGAAGCCCAATGAAAATATCGGAGATCTCAACAAGCCTTTCAAGTTCAAGGGAGCTCACTTCAAGCGATGGAAAGGCAAGGTGCTTTTCTATCTTAGTCTCCTTAAGGTGGCCTACATCCTAACTGAGAAGGATCCCAACAAAGTCTCCATTGATGGGATGATCGATGATGAAAAATATGCTCATCTTGAACTAGTTGAGCAGTACAATTCAGATGAGTATAACTGTCGGTATTATCTTTTAAATTGCCTTGCAGATCAATTTTATGATTATTATGATACTACTTACTCCACTGCAAAGAAAATTTGGAAAGCCTTGGAGAGCAAATATGATACTGAGGAGGTTGGGGCAAAGAAATATGCAGCTAGCCGTTTTTTCCGCTATCAAATGATAGATGGTAAATCTATTGTGGAGCAAGTGCAAGATTTCCAAATGATTGTCGCGGAGCTACGGTCTGAAGCATCAAAATTGGAGACAATCTTGTGGTGGCCGGCATCATTGACAAATTACCACCTTTGTGGAGGGAATTTCAAAAATCAATGCGCCACAAGCAAAAGGAGACGTCCCTGGAGACTTTGATTAACCGCATCCGAGTGGAGGAGGAGGCTAGAGGCCAAGATGCACTTTTGACTCATGAGGGTAACGGATATTCCACCACTAAGGTAAATTTAGTTTGCGCAAAAAATAACTTACCTAGAGGTCAGTTTCCAAAGAATGCTTATTTAAAGCCAAATAAGAAAAACTTCAAAAATAAGGGTAAATCTCGCGGTGAAATGCAAATGAGAAAAAATAATTGGAACCAAGGACCCCCTTCACAAGCACAACAAACTGGTGGGTGCTTTGTCTGTGGCAACAGTGGGCATATTGCTCGATTTTGCAAGTTTCGAAAAACACAAAATGCTCCACAGGCTAATGTTGCCGAGGAGCCTTTTGTGGCTATGATTACGACATATATATGGTTCAATGTGTGGAAGGGTGGTGGGCAGACTCTGGTGCCAACAGGCATGTCTGCTATGATAAAAGTGGCTATGATTACGACATATATATGGTTCAATGTGTGGAAGGGTGGTGGGCAGACTCTGGTGCCAACAGGCATGTCTGCTATGATAAAAACTGGTTCAAAACTTATATTCCCTTTGCAGAAGAAAAAATTGTGATGCTTGGTGACTCTAGTACTACCAAGGTGCTTGGGAGTGGCGAGATTGATTTGGAGTTTACCTCTGGACGTGTGCTGACTTTGAAAGATGTGCTTTACACACCGTCCATGAGGAAGAATCTGATATCCTGTTATTTACTGAACAAATCTGGCTTTAAGCAGACCATGGAATCTGATCAGTTTGTAATTACTAAAAAAGGAGTGTTTGTGGGTAAGGGATATACATGTGATGGAATGTTCAAACTAAACATTGAGAATAATAAACCAGCTAATGTTTCTGTTTACATGTCTTCTTTAAATTTCTGGCATGCTAGACTATGTCATGTAAACAGTAAATATGTAGGAATCATGAGTAACTTAGGATTAATTCCCAGACTGAAAAAAGATTTTGAGAAATGTGAAACATGCAGTAAAGCAAAAATCACAAGGAGGCCTCATAAAAAGTGTTCAAAGAAATACCGAATTGTTAGAACTAATCCATACGGATTTATGTGAGTTTGAAGGAATTTTACCTCGTGGAGGAAATAGATATTTTATCACTTTTATTGATGACTATTCAAAATATACTTATAAATATTGTGTGAAACATAAAAGTGATGCACTTGATAAATTGAAAGAATTCCTACAGGAAGTTGAAAATCAATTCGGTAGAAAGATTAAAAGAATTAGAAGTGATAGAGGCCGCGAGTATGAATCTTTTGGATTTAACTCTTTTGTTCAGTTCTTGGGAATTATCCATGAAGTTACTCCACAGTATTCGCCTGAGTCTAATGGTGTGGCTGAAAGAAAAAATAGAACATTAATTGACTTGACCAATGCCATGCTTATTGAAGCAGGCGCTCCCTCAAATCTCTGGGGAGAAGCAGTTTTAACGGCTTGTCATGTGATAAATAGAGTGCCACACATAAAGACTAAAATTATGCCTTTTGAGTTGTGGAAAGGTTATAAGCCAAATTTGGGATATTTGAGAGTTTGGGGTTGTTTGGCCTTTGTGAGGCTTTCAGACCCTAAAAGACCCAAATTGGGTGTTAGAGCTACCACTTGTGCTTTTCTTGGATATGCAAAAAATAGTACAGCCTATAAATTTTTTGATATGGAAAATAAAATTATTTTTGAATCAGGTGATGCAATTTTTCATGAAGAAAAATTCCCTTTTAAACTTAAAAATGGTGGGGTCAAGAATGTAGAGAGTCGAATTTACCTGAGACTAGTTTTTCAACTCCTAGTTTACAAAATCAAGAGAATTTTGAATTTGAACCTAGAAGGAGTAAAAGAGCTAGAATTGAAAAAGATTTTGGCCCTGACTATCTTGTTTTTAATGTGGAGGATACTCCACTTAATTTACAAGAGGCTTTGACATCACCTGATACTGTCTTTTGGAAAGAGGCTGTTAATGATGAGATGGAATCACTAATGTCCAATAAAACTTGGAAATTAGTCGATTTACCACCGGGTTGTAAAACTATTGGGTGTAAATGGGTCCTACGTAAAAAGCTTAAACCGGATGGTTTCTATTGATAAACATAAAGCAAGACTTGTTGCAAAAGGTTTTAAGCAACAAGCTGATCTTGACTTTTTTGATACATTTTCTCTGGTTACTGGAGTAGCATCCATTAGACTGTTAATTGCAGTTGCTGCAATTCATGATTTAAAAATTCATCAAATGGATGTAAAAATAGCTTTCTTAAATGGGGACCTAGATGAGGAAATTTACATGGATCAACCCGAGGGCTTTGTGGAGCCCGGCCAAGAAAGCAAAGTGTGTAAGTTGACTAAATCCCTATATGGCTTAAAGCAGGCGCCTAAACAATGGCATGAGAAAATTGATTCCTGCATGATTGAAAATGGTTATAAGATAAATGAGTGTGATAAGTGCATCTATTATAAGTCTTGTGAAAATTCACATGTTATTGTTAGCCTATATGTGGATGATTTACTGATCTTTGGCTCTAATGTGCATATTATTGATGAGACTAAAAATATGCATAGTAGCCATTTTGATATGAAAGATCTTGGTGAGGCTAACGTAATTTTGGGGATGAAAATTACAAAAACATGTGATTGTATTTTTCTCGATCAGTCGCTTTATATTGAGAAAGTTTTGAAAAAAATACCATTTTGATAATTGCAAGCATGTTGTTACTCCTTTTGATCCTCATGTGCATTTATTTCCTGTTAAAAATGACAAAGATATTGTTGATCAAAAAGGATACGCTAGCATAATAGGGAGTTTACGTTATGCGACGGACTGTACTAGACCTGACATTGCTTATGTAGTAGGATTACTGAGCAGGTTTACTAGCAAGCCGAGTAGAGAACACTGGCTAGCCATTGAGCGAATAATGAGATATTTATCTGGTACCAAAAATTATGGCTTGTTTTACAAAAAGTATCCTGCAGTACTTGAAGCTTATAGTGATGCCGATTGGAATACTTTGTCAGGTGATTCACTCTCTACCACAGGATATATTTTTAATTTGGGTGGTGGTGCTATATGCTGGCAATCGAAAAAGCAATCTATTATTGCTAATTCTACTATGGAGGCTGAGTTAATAGCATTAGCATCAGCAAGTGAGGAGGCTAATTGGTTGAGAGATTTATTAAATGAAATCCCGTTTTGGGAAAAACCAATTCCTCACATATTAATTCATTGTGATAGCACTGTTGCGATTGGTAGAGTACAAAACCGTTATTACAACGGTAAATCCAGACCTATCAGAAGAAAACACAGTACTGTGAGATCTTATTTGAGTAATGGCATCATAAATGTGACTTATGTAAGATCATGTGATAATCTTGCAGATGCATTATCCAAGGCCTTGGCAAGAGAAAGAGTCTGGAATACATCGAGGGGGATGGGGCTAAAGCCATTAAATTCATGAGCCACATATGAGGATACCCAACCCAGGGACCAGAGATCCTGCAACTGGGTTCAATGGGAAGAATGAATCATATGGTGGTTGTTTGGAAATGCACTGAAGTTTTGATTAAGTCCATCCCTATGGTGTGAGTGCATTTATCCTGTAATGTTGTGGAGGTTGAGTTTTTTAAGAAACTCTTAATGAAATTCTGTAGCTCTTATGAGTGGGGTGTTAGAATTACAAGAGCACCCTTGACAGATTTCACCTATGTGAGAGTGGAGTTGGGGCCGCTTCCTATGAGAA
The DNA here is from genome assembly GCA_014282245.1 of Rhododendron simsii. Taxonomy (NCBI): domain Eukaryota; kingdom Viridiplantae; phylum Streptophyta; class Magnoliopsida; order Ericales; family Ericaceae; genus Rhododendron; species Rhododendron simsii. The sequence continues at coordinate 80,870 of WJXA01000178.1, read as the reverse complement.
TTAGGCTTTGTTCTCAAAGACGCTTATGAAAACTGGGATTAGCACAAGGCCGTAATGTGCTGGCTATTAAAGCTCATGTCAATACCTAGACTATTATGTGTGGGCAGTATTTTTTATTTCCCCTAAGCAGTCGTAATTCAAGTCGAAGACCACTATTGACTCTGGAGTAAAGATTACTGTTTCACTAAGTGAAGGTTCAATGCAGAGCACACCTTCATGATGCATAATATTGCTCTTTGCCCAAGAGTCTCATTTAATATTAAAATAGGTGGGGGAATGTTGGAAATTTATTATTTTAATATTAAATTTTTGTACATCTTCTGGTGCTAGACTTTTACAAGTCACATGTATATGTGCGTGAGAGGCTCTTATCTTAGCGGATGTCTAAATATCTAAGAGCAATCAAGAAGGATTAATCTAGAAGGATCAAGCATATCTTTCATGTTTATCCATATAAATTTAGATAAAATCAAGATCATATTTAATTGGATTTGTTCATTAATGATAAGATATGGTTTAGATTCATATCTATCCTATAAGATTTAGTTATTAATGAAAAGATATGGTTTAGATTCATATCTATCCTAATAAGATTTAGTTTGGATTCATATCTATCCTAATAAGATTTAGCCATTAATGTGAGAGATTTATCTTGATCTTGCCCTTGTCTAATGCCTATATAAGGCTTGCTTGGGAGGCTTTGCATACTCAAGAGGCAAGCCATAGAGCCATAAGCCAACTTATCCTAAACACTTAGCCTTTCCCTTCCATCTTTGTTCTCTAAAAATCTAGTCGGAGTGAGAGTCTTGGGCAAAGTGAAAGGGTGTTTTATTCTGGAGTTTTGGGTTCTCCTACTTGTGCAGAGTAGGTCCGAACCATACGATAAATTATCGGGCTGTGATATCCTGGAGGGGACAAGTCAGAGATTTCTACTGCACCGGTTGTTACCGTAGAGGGCTTGAATCTCCTTAAAGAGAGCGAGATTTCCGCGACTCAGCCTGTTAATTTGTCCATTATAAAGTTTATTTTCGGTGTAAACTTTTGTAATATCACCAACAAAATGTTTCTATATAGTTGCTTTGGAGTTATATGTTGACAATGTTGCATCGGTTGTGATATCCTGCATATTGAGAAAGAAAAGTTAGTGTGTTAATTGTTATATAAGAATCAAAATTAAGAGGTGCATATAAGTAGATTAGTACTAGTAACTTGGGTGTTTTCGTGTGTCAGGATCGAGTCCAACTGAGACTATTCCAACTGAGTCCAACTTGGGTGTCTTCGTTTGTTGACACCGGTAAAGTGTTAGTGCTTCATAGACTGAATTATTAAGCTACTCAGGGCTTGAAAAATCCTGTCAAAGCCAGCCCTGATTCTGTGAAGGGTTCGTTGGCGGTGTGGTACTGGAGTAACGGCTCCAAAGAGGGGATTATAGGCCCAGGGTATTGTACCCTGTGCCGCTGCTTTCGGGTTTCTTATGACAGGGTAACATAATGAGGCGATCATGTAACTGAGTATGGGGTATCATGATATCCCACGTTAACTGAGGAAAGAACCAAATAGACGAGTACAAGTAACTTTGGTAGGCTTTTCATTTGAGCCACTGAGCCAACAGCTACGTGGGTTGTGACACTTGTTTCTATTCACTGGAGTACTGTTCCACTAGTGTCATCTGTCAAAAACATGAGATGGTAGGCTTTGAAGTTGTTTGTAGGTAACTCTTGATCCGTGGCAGATCTTCTGTCCAAAGCAACCGTTTTTGTGCTTGTGGTCATGCCTACCTTTGACCCCGCTCCTACAGCCTGCCAGACCAGTAGTGGACCAAAACTCTACTTCAGATACCTGAAAAGATTGTGAGTGTTACTACTTCATTCAAGGGGAAAGCATAAAACAGTTTACACGATAAACATGGATCGAGTAGTGCTTCTAATCATATTTAGCAAGAAACAAATTATTTTTCTCAAACCATTAAGTAAGCAAAATATTGCAAGACGCCATAGGGTTGCTTCCCTCGCAACCAGGAGTTATGACGGTACCGTGACCCTGTGAATAGGGTACTTCCAACAATTTATACCCTATTTGTGTACAACAAACAGACAATTTATACCCTTCTTGTGTACATCAAAAAGAAGACAATTCCAACCAACAATATAGCTATGGTATGCTCTTGAAATTAAATCATGTTTCAAGCAACTTGATCCATATCCACAACCATCAAAAATTTCTAACATTCGCAGAAAAAATATAAGTTTATTTTTACCAAGCCAACTTCAATGAAATAGCACACTCACCTTAGAGATCCAAAAGACAAAAGCGAAAAGCCTCCTTCTCAACCTTGAGATGGAGATTCGTCCCCCGATCCTAGAATATGAATGACACTACACTTAGTATAACTCATGCTCCAACTTATGTTATAATGCAAGTAAGATGCATCCGCAAGTCTAACATACGTTTCTATTTTTTAATCTCCATTTCTAGTATGAAACTGAATGAGACCAAAGCAATAAAAATGATGGATGATGTGTTTCAATGCTCCAAAGATGATTCAATGAGGTTAGATACAAGAACTCCCAAGAATAAGGTTTAATCCATGGCCAACGTGTACGGTTCTGACCATATCCAATACATAATCGTGAATTCTAAGAATTTCACGTAAACCGTTGAAAAGTTAACTTCTTCCTCTTCGAATCGACAGGTCATTCACAAAAAACGGAGTTCAGGTAACCTTACTATGGCCTCGCGATTATAACTTAATAAATACTAAAACTGGGGCAGAGACAGATTTTGAGTAAATTTTAACAACAAATTTGTTATTGCTTGGGCATAACCACAGTGCACGTATGGGTTGCACCATTGGAAAGCCCTACAAGTCTAGTTTTCAGCAAAGCAAGCAGAATGTGATTTCGAGTCTCGAGCTAGGAGATATGACTGTTTTCCCAACTTGTACCAGTGCAGTCAGCAATGCTAGTTTCACAGCAGCAGTTCGGTGAGTGATTTTTAACATTTTCCCTCTTTGAAATAAATTCTGAAAATTTTACCTAATCAACTAGACATGCATATCCATCTCCAGTAAAAATTTCAGAAAATTACAAGGTCAGAAATTCTGTGAGAAAAATTCGTTAAGAACATGACAAATTCAGTCAAGTTCAAGCTTTAATTGACATGCCATAAGCCACACGAATTTGCTAGGTTAAAATCCATTCTCTTATGACCTAATTAGGATTTAAACTACAAGAATATATATGCAGGTATATACATGTTTGATCAAAACCCAAAACATAAATTAGGTATAATATAGGGTTTACCTTCAATTAGATTTCCCTAATTCTTTCCCCTTCTCCTTCCTCTTTTCTTCTTCTTCTTCTTCTTCCTCTCTCTCTTTCTCTCTCTCTCTCTCTCTCTCTACGTTATACAGAAAAGGTGGACGGAGGAAACGATGAAACAACGTAGAATGTTTATCAAGGGAAAAATTATCCCATGAGGTTGGGTGTATGGGTTCAAATGGGCCATAACTCATCCTTACCTTTCATTCTACCTACCAAGTCCAATCCTTTTTAATTAACTTAAGTAAACCCTCAAATTTAAGGTGAAATTACACGAATACCCCCTCATCTATCTGGTTTGGACACGAACACCCCCTAACCTTTAAAAACGCCCATACACACCCCCTCATCTACTGAAAAGGAAAAAAAAACCTCAACACCGTTAACGGAATGAACGAAATGTCAAATATATCCTTGGTAAAATTACACGGACAACCCCTCATCTATATAGTTTGGACACTGGCACCCCCCTAACCTTTAAAAACGCTCATACACACCCCCTCATATATTGAAAAGGAACAAAATACCTCAACGCCGTTAACGGAATGAACGAAATGTCAAATATACCCTTTGTATGAAATGGAGCAACAAGCATATGCCACACTTCACTCGATCAGAAATTTCTCTTCACCCTACTCGATCATGGTGCCTCTGTCTCTATTCCTCTCCCTTTTCAACTTGCATTGTAGATCATGGCTAATCCTAGATCGTGAAAAAAACCTAAGTTTCGAAGAACTTCGGATCGTGTACACTGTAGAAAAGCTGTAGATCGTGGCAAACCCTACTTTGGAAGGTATGTTTTGTATGAAAAAAATCCTAGATTTTCTTATTAAATGGCGCAAATGTAGATTTATATGTTCATATTATATAATATATGAATACATTAGGGTTTTTGTTTGGGAATAGCAGGGTTTTTTGAAAGATGTTGTACAATGGTGACTTTGATAACCTTTAACAATTGGGGCTTTTGTTATTTTGAATTTGCTTGTCATCCATTTTGTATTTGAAGTTCTCAAAGGGGTTTTTTCTCCACAACGGCAGTAGGAATCAACCCAATTTTGGATTTGGTTGGAGTTGTAGCTCTAACTGCAACTATTAGATCTGTTGTTGGTGTGGCTATGGTGGCTACTATAGCTATTGTTGCCACTTGCCACCTTCCATGGCTGTCGTAGGAGAGAGAGAGAGAGAGAGAGAGAGAGAGAGAGAGAGAGAGAGAGAGAGAGAGAGAGAGAGAGAGATCGATCTAATACAAAGTGAGAGAAGGAATCTCTGATATAAAGTGAGAATGAGGAATGAGGTATGAAAAGCAACTGGGTATATGTTGTCGTTAAAGGGGCATTTTTGTCTAAAATTTGGCAAAATTATTGACATGTGCCTTGCAACAAATGGTACTCAAACGGAAGGGTGCTCCTTGGGTAACGGTAGAAGATGAGGGGATGTATATAGGCGTTTTTAAAGGTTAGGGGGTGTCCGTGTCTAAACCGAATAGATGAGGAGGTGTTCGTATAATTTCAGCCTTTTTTTAAAAACTTAATTAAACCCTCAAATTTAATCATGTATCGCTAAAAAATTAATGAATGATATGCGAATGATAACACAACACGCGTAACAAATAGCATGACCTATGCAACATAAAGTTAAATGACATATGCGATGCACGTGCATGCTTGGAATGGGTGTTACACTTCAACACTTTACTATTTTTCCATTAACTTATCATCGTCTAGATGAATTCTATTCGTATACCACCCCATGTCTCTAGGGTCCAATCTAGCATTGAAATCAAGTATTGAGACAATATACAATTAATCAAAATAGTAATTAAAACAATAACAAGTAATGCAATCTCATAACTTTTTATGAATGAGCCATTGTCCTTAGCCTTATATGGAAACAACTAGAAAGTTTACAAGTTTGATTATAGAAGAAAAATAAGGCAATTATAATAATAATCAAGTTGTAAAAATAAGGTAAAAAAATTAGTAGAAATAAACTTATTGATACTATAAAATATTAATATTTTCTGAAAATTTCATTTTTTTTAGGTTTCAAATAATACTCATAAATCTTATTCTTATTTAAATATTTACAACATAATACTTAATACGTTGATCGCTTGTTATCAGCAATATATAATATCCATAAATTATATATTTCGCTATAAATTTCAAATTTTTTTTATCATTTCATGATTCTCACGCCTATAATAATAATAATAATAATAATAATAATAATAATAATAATAATAATAATAATAATAATAATACCTTTCACTAATTCCCCTTCTTTGGGGTTTTCTAAATAAGAACAGATGATTAACAATATATATATTTTAACAAATTACCTTATTCCCTGATCTTGAAATTCAATAACACCGAATCATGTCATAACATTAATCTTTTCTCACAGTAATCAATCAATTTACGAACAATATCATTTTTAGGCCTTACCACTGACTTTCTTCCACAGACCGGGCTAAATATTAATAAAATAGGACTAAACAGTAATTAAGAATTTAAGAACAGGTCATCATCTTCATCCAAAATTAAGTTTTGGTCCTATTTCCACTAAATGCAGATTAAGGTTTTGGGTTTCCGGAAAACTACCTCAAACACGATTCTAAGTCTGGGTAAGTGTTGTACAGGGTCCAAGGATCGCCATGGTGGTTTCGAAATCTTAAGGCGGCATTTGGCGGCACTCTGACGGGGCGCGCAGCAGCGACATACACCGAAACAAATGGTGCTATGCCTGTTGGGGGGAACCCACCTCGCCGTCGTCCGGTTCAACCTCGATTTCTGAAAGAGGAGGAGGTGTCGGATGATATTTTTATCACCAAACCTTTGGCTAGTAACCATCAGTCGAGGGGGAGGACAAAAGTAGATGAAGCTACCATCGAGTGACCCTTCACATCAAATATTATTCTAGATCCAGTAGTGGATTGGAATAAGCCACTAGTTTTTGACGAAAAACTAGTGGAGAAAATTCCAAAAAAAGGAAATCAGAAAATATTGAAAAAGGAAGAAGTTACAAAGTTGGTGGTGTTGAAAACTGAATTTATTGATCCGTTTTGGGAGTTTATTGTATACACTACATGCAAGCATCCATGTGTTTTGATCCAGGTAGAAGGTAGATTTGTTTTATCGATGGAGATTATTTCCTCACAAATTTCAAATTGTTGTTTAGAATTTGGGTTGGAAAAAATAAATTTGAAGTACAAGATTGATGCAGACAAGTTTTGTAAGAACTCGATTTTATTGTTATTCATTTTAATTGATTGTAGGTAGCCATGTGGGCATGTTGTTTGAGTGACGTGGGACCCATGTGCATATCCCGAGACTTTTAATATGATTAGATGTACATTCGATGCAAAATTTGAGTTTTGGTGGCCGAACTAAAAATTCTTGAAACCTCGGGGAGTTGATTAGTGTTACCTTAAATCTAGAGGGACCTATGGTGCGATTTTTTTACAAAAATCAGATTTTTATACCTGGGGAGGATCGGCTTCCCCTTTTTTTTTTTTTCGTTTTCCAGGGCTTTTTTTTTTTGCTTCTTTTTCTTCTCTTGACTCCCATATTCTCTCTCACTACACACATAATCAAACTCTCAAATCTTCTAAATTTTGGAGAATCTAAGGAAAGGAAAGCTTGATTTCATACATAGAACTCAAGGATTTTGGAGCTAGAAGTGGGTTTGGAGAGGATTCAAAGCTAGGGTTTGGTATTTGCATCTTTGAGGTAGGATACATGATTAATCATCTTGATATGTTCATTTTTAGTGTAAATATTGTGGATTTGTTTGTAGAGCACGAGTATTTGTTTTAGATTATGTGAAAAGTTGTGTTAGGGTTTTAAGGTCTCACATGGAAAACATGGTTTTTATTGATACTTGTTAAATTCTTGAGATTTATGTGTTAATGAGATGTAGAGATGCTAAATGTTCAAAAGTTACATGGGTTAGTGAAGTAGTTTATGCGTATTTGAAGTTTAGTGAATACTTGGAGCTTGGATACTTGATGGGAATTATGCGAATGATATTTGGGTATGAATATTTTTGTTCGGTGAGATAGGTTGAGATGATTGTGCTCGGATTATGTTGGCCTAGATTTAAGTGGTGCACTTAGGAAAAATAAGCTGGGCTTGAAGAGCTCCTCGGTGAAAGACCAGAAATTTTTGGGGTGGTATGTACACTGTACCCGGTTATCTCGATGCAAGGGTGGTGCTTGTTCCCGGTTACCCCAATTCATGGGGTGGTACTTGTACCCGACTACCCTTGGTTTGTGAGAGTGGTGCTTGTATTCGATTACCCCGGTTCATGGGGTGGTACTTGTACCCGGTTACCCTCGATTAAATATTAGAGTTGGCATATGGTTTATGACTTTGAGTTACAGCTAGGAAGGTTGGGCAATGGTGATTTGGCGGAGAACCGTGTGAGGTTATTATTAAGGGAAGCTATTCGACACTTGATAATTATGTGTGGACTTTCAACTTGTGCGCGTTTCATGATATTTATGTTACACTTGAACATATTATTTGGTTTAGTCTTGTTTCCTATGGGCTCCGGCTCATGTTGTTTAAACCATTTCTGGTGACAATGGGGCGCCGTGAACTTAGTGAAGTTGTGGACACACGGAGTTCCTTTATGTGATATCATCTTGTTTAGCTTATGTCTTGAATCATGTAAGGCCATAAGGCTGTCTCGGGTTCGATGTCTTTTGTAGCATGATCGTAGAACTGAAAAGTTGTGTTATTATTTTGGAAAAGTAAAACTAGGAGTTGTGTAATTATCTTTTGGGTACTTTGTCTTATGGCTTGCAGAACTTATGTTAACACTAAAGATTATGTACTAATGAATATGTTGTTCTTGAGACTTATGAAAATGAATTTATATGATTTGATTATATGGAGTGATGATTAGTGAAACATCATTCAGGCACAGGAAACTTACCAAAATTTTGTGAAAATATCCCTGTTATGCTATCTGATATATATATATATATATATATTATATTTTTTAAAGATAAGTTGTTTTGTTTTTTGTTTTTTTTTTTTTAAAGATAGGAAAGTCTTTTTATTTGGTCAACGCTTTCAATGTGTGATGAGTACTTGACTTTTCAACGCAATATTTATGCCTATATGACACGTATTAAGGTTGATATTTTTGGGACGTTACAAGTTTTGGCGAATTCAACTATATAAACTCGAGGATGAGTTTCTTCAAGTAGGGGAGGATGATGCAGGGTGATATTTTGATTATTCTAGAAATATAGGAATCTTAATTTATTGTTTTGAGTTTAATATTTTAGTAGGAAGTTTTATTTTAGTCAAGATAATTTATAAGTATTTAGTTTTTCTAGTTTGATTTGATCTAGTTTTCCTATTTTGAATAAGTTTCTTGGTCAAGGAAAATTAGGATTGATTTCATTTCCTTATGTTTATTTTCTTTTTTAGATTTTAAGAAAGCTAGGTTTAGGAATTCTATTAGTATAAATAAGGTTGTAAGCCTTAGAGCTAAGCAATTGTTTTTGAATGAATTAATGAAAACTGAGAGTTTTTCTTATTATTATGTGTTCGAAGAGGGAATACCTCTAATTCATATTTATTCGTGATTGTCCTTGTTGCGCGTTCTTCTATTTCGATATGCCTCCCTGCATTGCATTGCATGACATTGCTTAGCGATCTGGACCATCATTGTTGTGCTTAATATTCTGGGAATATTAGAGCTTTTCAACTTCCAGGGGATATTAGAGCTTTTCTCGTAGTCCAAAAACGTGCTGTTTGTCTCCATGGCTCAAGTTAAGGTATCACCTTTTAGTCTCATAGTTTTGAATGGTCTTCCTGGCCAAAAGGAGGTATAATTGGCAATCTCATCCGGACCGATGGTTAATTGAATCGATCGGAACGGTTTTTAATTGATTTTTTTAGCCGCGGTTATGATTTTCAATCTAAAAAAACAGGTCTGTTCGGTTTTGATTATACAAGATATCTGCATCAAAATTGATTCGCAATCAGAACTGAACTAGAATATGATTACGAAAATACCCTTGTATCTTTATATATAACCTCACTTCCTTAATCCTCTATGCCTCTCTCTTCTCTCGCTCTTCTCTCTCTTTCCCTCCCATCTCGTTTGTCTTTGTCGTTCATCAGATTATAATTCAGTTGAATGAAGATTTTGTGTGAGTTGTGCGATCTTCGTGAAGATTAAGCGCAATTCGGTTGGCTCACCGTAGTCTCATCAAACTTATTATTTACTCCCTCCCTCTCTTTTTAAGAGTTCAATATTTTATTTGGGTTGTCCCTTAATAAAATGTCCAGTTCGGTAAAGTAAGAGGGTAAAAATTTGTACATTTTTTATTTTGAAAAGTTAGTGGATAAAAATGTAATAACGATATCTGCATATAAGGTAATGATGAAAAGTAATACTCCCTTCGTCCCTTATTTAGAGTCCAATATTCCATTTTAGATTGTCCCTTAATAAGTGTCCATTTTGTAAAGTTAGTGGGTAAAAAGTTGGTGCATTGTCTATTTTGTCCCTAAAAGTAAATTCCATTTTGAAAAATTTGTGAGTAAAAATGTAATAATGGGTAAGGTGGGAAAGTTGAGAAAAAAGTTGATGTGAAAGGTATAATGATAATTTTTTTTTAATAAGTTGGAGTTACGAAACAAGACACTTAAAAAGGGACGGAATGAGTAACTTTTAAAACGTAATGATAAGCCTTTGTTTGGTTGGGAGTTTAGTTTAGTTTTGGTAGTGGGTGAAGAGAGAAATAGGGTAATGATTGAAGATAGGAGTAATGATTGGAGAGAGATAGAAAGAGATGAGAAAGTAATAATTGGAGAAATATGATAATAATTGGAGAAAGAAATAGGATAGTGATTGAAAAACTAAACTAGATGTGAACCGAACACAAATGTTCAATTTACGAAGTAAGACATAGGAGGACAGAGGGAGTACATTGTTCTTAGTTTTTAAGTTGGCCCTTTTGTCTGGTTTATTAAGGTTGGGTGATTAAAAATGCTGATCACCGAATTCAGTGAAAAACCGAACCGAACCGATAAGCAACGGTTTTGGTTATGGTTTAGATAAGAAGAAAACATCTAGTATTGGTTACGGTTTTAGTTATAAGCTTCGGTTTCGATTTTAGTTTTGTTTTTACCAATATTCCAACCGACCCACCCGTTGCCATACCTAGTTTCTATTGAATATGAACAGGTAGTTGATTCTCTCCTTTTGGTAAAAAAATGGCAAGCCTTGAACCCCAGAACAACAAGAACAAAAAACCAGCAAAGGCGGTAACCTAACCTCGCTACAATCCAGAGCCACCACAACAGACTACAGCTCTCCAAGAACCACAAGCATTGGCTCAATCCTTTTAGGTTCCTATGAAATTTTAGGGCAACTCTCTACTCACTAAACCTCTGGTTCGCAGCACTTACACGAACATTGCATCAAGCACACAAACAAGCTGTAAAAATCCTTTACTATACACCTGCAGAAAAACTGTTTCATGGAGGTTTCCGTGGATAGTAGTTTACGGAGGAGAATTGCACCCATCCAAAGTATATTGGACGGTCCGGATTACTCTTCCTCGGAAAAGTTGCATTAAAATCCGGACTATCCAATGTCGAAACAGACGGCTGAGATCAAGCGACTCCATAAATTACTTTTTTACAGAGGCTCCGTGAATAAGCCATACTCACATATCTAACCATACATTGCCCATTGGTACTTCCGAAAAATTCTGAGGCTCCTTCCCCCAAATATGGTTCAAAGATGTTCATAGGTCTAGCTTCAAAACAAGAGCAATGTTAAGCCTGAATCAATAGTTCCCCGAGCCGATGTTTACCCAAACCAAACTGTTTTGAAATTAATTCGAGAAAACAGGTCAGTTTGGTTTCATCATCTAAAATCACTAACGTAAAATATTAAGAGGGTAGCTGTCGAAACCTAAATTTTACTACAGTTTATTTTGAAAATGAGAACTTGAAATCATCAAAAGAGAGGTTTCTTATAATCGTTTTAAATAGCTTTGAAAGTTTTAATTAGGTTATTTATTCTAAGTCGAAGCATAGAGTATGTAAAAAACATGAGCAGAAGTACAGTTGCGAAAAACGCACCGGTATTTCAGGCATGAACATTTGGAATTGTCCCCGTCTAACAAGATGCCCTCAATCTATATCTTAAAGTATGGGTGTAGTTAGAAATTTAACATATGTTGATAAGGAAGCAGAAGCAAGGGAACCAGTAATCGTGGTTTCGCCACATTACATACGTATTCACTGAACACAAGAAAATTCAAACTGACACACACGGAATGGAACAACACGGAGGGGATGAGCCTTTTGTACAGTAATGCCAAACTTGTCGTCCATGTCCAACTCCTCTGGCTTAATTCCACCTTCAAGCTTCCAATCAAACGAGTTTATGAGCGAACCCAACATCAGCGGGACTACCCTTATGGCTAGAGATAATCCGGGGCAAATTCTTCGTCCTGCTCCAAAAGGAATCAGCTCAAAGTCTCTCCCTCGGATATTGATGTCCGAGTCCAAGAACCTCTCAGGCATAAATGATGTCGGGTTTGCCCATACGCTTGGGTCATGGCCAATAGCCCTAGCATTAACTAGCACTTGCGCTCCCTGTGGGACAGTGTAGCCGTAAACTTCAACGTCTGTCTCAACCGTGCGAGGGATTAGAAATGGAACAGGCGGGTGTAACCTCATGGTCTCTTTCACGATTGCTTCCAAGTAAGGAAGTCGTGGAATGTCCGATTCCTCTATCGGTTTTCCTTTGCCAATAGTTTGTTCAAGCTCGGCTTTTGCTTTCTGTAATGTCTCGGGAGTGCGCAATAGCTCCGCCATTGCCCACTCAACTGAGCTCGATGTTGTATCAGTCCCGGCAGCAAATATGTCCTACAACAGAATTGGTGTGTATAACAGATAAGTTCAAACTTCAAAATGCTATATTGAACACCAAGAAACACTACAAGAAAAAACACATTTGGCGACCAACTTTCGGCGACCAAATTATTTTTTGTCGCTGATTGTCAACTTTTGGCGACTAAAATATTTTTGGTCGCCTATTGTAGACATTTGGCGACTAAATTCTTTTTTGTCGGCGAAAGTCTACCATTTGGCTACCAACGATCATTTGGTCGCCGAAAACAAACAATTGGCGACAAACCAATAGTCGGCAAAGAAAAACATTAGGCGACAAAAATATTAGTCGGGGAAAGCTACCAATTGGCGACTAAAACATTTTTAGTCGTCGAAAGGCTACCATTTGGCTACCAACGACCATTTGGTCGCCGAAAACAAACAATTGGCGACCAACCAATAGTCGGCAAAGAAAAACATTAGGCGACAAAAATATTAGTCGGGGAAAGCTACCAATTGGCGACTAAATTTGTTTTGTCGCCGTTTGTGTGAACCTTTGGCGACTAAAATATCTTTAGTCGGCAAAAGGCTACCATTTGGCTACCAAATGTCATTTTGTCGCCGAAAATTTATATATTATATTATAATAAACTTATATACTTATTCCATCTACTTAACCGAAATTTAACCCATATTTCACCGTTAACTCCTTAATTAAATCTCAATTTTTTTAAAAAAAAATGGCAACTCCTTAAATCTAATGTTAAATGCTACCGAAGTAACAAAAAAAAAAGCTCCTTAATTAAATCTCACTTTTCTCCTTACACTTTTTTTTAAAAAAAAAATTCAATTTCTCCCTCTTCCGTATATTCTCAACAAAAAAAAAATGCTCCTATGAATGGAGAAAACCTTCAACCTTCATTTAAAATAAGGAAGAGGAAAAATCTAATAGAATTTATCCAAATAACTCTTACGCGTTCATCATCTAATCAAATAGCGTGCATCTACAAAATGTACCTGAGCGGATGAAAATAACATGCCGTTTGTGGGTCATTTTTAGTTTTTCTAAGATGCCCATTGGTACATTGCACAAATTCTCATCATAAAAACCCCACTATGAAAAAAAACAAATTACGAAGAACTTCTCAAATCTCTTTCTGGCCATGGTTTCTCCATTTTTAACTCCAATGAAAAAAAAAAAGTCCTACGCTACTAAGGCACTAAAAAAATTAGACACTAACTTAATTTACGCTTTCCAGGTCCATTAATTAGCAAAGACATAACCACAGGTCCATGAAGCGTTTTAAAAAAAAGCAAGACAGGAAAAAAGTTACGTTAAACTCATTAGATTAGGTTCTTAGGAATTTTTGAATTTTAATAAAAAAACAGTTATCTCAGTAATAAAAAATATACGAAGAGGATTTCTGATCATTTTATGCTAAAGGGTCATAATAATTATTTGTCTTTAGGGCTTTTATGATTAACTTACATTTTTCATTTGTTCATATGGCTCTAATATGAGAGCATAAAGTAAAAAATTATTTATCATTATTTTAGGGTAAATTATAAATAAATGTAATTAATCTAACCATATTTTTACTATATATTATATTATATATATATATATAAAATTTTTCGTACATAATATAATATATTATATTATTATATATAAATATTGTTTTATATATTTTATTTTATTTTCTTATGTTATAAATATATTATCTTTATGAATAAAGCACAAGTTAAGTGTGTAGCCCAGTGGTTGTGCGCCCTTATAAGGTAAGGGAGGTCGGGGGCTCGATTCTTGGCAAAGGCATGTGGTTGGATTATTCCACACGCGCCACGTGGAGGATGCAGGTTGATCCACGTGGCGGTACAAAGATGGGGCCACGTGGCACCCAAATTTTTTTTTATTATTTATTTAGCATGACATTTGGCGACAAAAACGTTTTAGTCGGGGAAAGTTGTATTCGGCGACCATAAGTTTAGTCGCCGTATGTAAATATGATTTTCCGAAAAGGTTTAAATTAATTAGATTCGGCGACTAAATTTAGTCGCGAATGCCTTTCGCGACAAAAGTATTTTGTCGGGAAAAACAATCTTCGGCGACAAAAAATTTTGGTCGGCAAAAACTTTCCCAGACCAAGTGTCGCCGACCAAAGTGGCGACCAAAAATTTAGTCGCGGAAAGGTTTTGGCGACTAAAAAGTGCCATTTGGCGACTATTATTTTAGTCGGCAAAAGTGTTTTTTCTTGTAGTGAAATGTCATAGAACGGAATGTGCTTGCTTATAACTGGTTTCTGTAGAGTCCAGTACAGTCTTGAATACCATATCTGTATAAACCGTATTCATACATGTTAGCCCAAAGGTTTTTATGAATACCTTGTTGATTTTGATGATAACAAATATATTTTATTGAAGAAGAAATATAATTAATATTGTGATATTTGGTACTCATTTGAGTTAATATTTATTTTGTAGGATTTGGTTGAAGTACACATGGACACATTGCTACACCAAATCACTATCTCAATAGCTAAGATAAATTGAGAGGAAGATTAAGGACAAATCTTCTCCTAACTTAATTGGCTAGAGAATGATTCAAATGAAAGAAAGTATTGGGTGATAAATTTTGTGAGATTAAATTTCCAACGGCTAGTGGAAATTCCCATGCACATGCATTTCAGTGGATAAACGGAAACTAGATAATTGATTGATTGGAGAATATTGAGGATGGAGAAAGTAGAAGATATATTTTCGGAAAACAAGAAAGGAGCTGATTAATTACTTGATTTGTGGAAGGAGCCTATTCTTCCCAACGGCTACTAATCTTCACCGGTCAAATGGGGCTTCATTCTTGAAGGATATATTTACTCGTGTGTCGAAGGAAGAAACATGAGATGATCTCTTGAAGAAAGATTGCAGTGATCAAGCTACTCTTGAATATCCGTTAATCATCTCTAAAGCCTTATCCTGAATATCTTATTACACTAGTTTGGGTGTTGTTTTTGAGCATCAATTGTAAAAGGGATTGTACACCCTTATTCGTATTCTTGAGAGAATTATCTTTTTGTGAGTGGTTTTGGAGAGAAAATCACTTGGAGTTAGGTGTTACTAGCACCGGAGTCAAAACTAGTTGGGTTAGGTGTGACTAGCACCGAAGTCAAAATTAGTCGGAGCAATTGGGGATAGATTGCTCGTTGTAAAGGTTGTCTAGCACCCGCGAAGCTAGAAGATTGTAACTATTGGAGATAGTGCAGCAAATCCCAAGTTGGACACTTGGGGAGTGGACTAGGCCGTGAAGTTGCGGACCGAACCACTATAAATCCTTGCGTTTGATTCTCTCTTCCCTACTCTCTTTATTTTCAGTTTTGCATATCAATATTGCATGAGTAGAATAGTATATCATTGAAATTGGAATTGTGGTTGAATAGATTAAAATTAGTTTTTAAAATTCCGCGTTATATTTGCGATACCCAATTCACCCCCCCTCTTGGGTTGCTATTTGGACCAACAATACAGAAGTGAATAGTTTAATTGAGTTCTGATGATAGTTTTAGCTAAAATGAAATAATGATTTAATGATGGAATTAGTGGAAGGAGGAAAGGGAAGAAAACAAACCAAGCACAGATGCTCAATGTGAGTTCTGTTGATCTCTCCATTCTCTTCACTGATATTGAGCAGAATATCTATCACATCGTTCTCTGCACCACTCTTACCCGATCTTCTCAACTCCAACCGTTCATCAATAAGCCGACCAAATATCTCAAAAATATCCCCAAAATGACTCTTCAACCGGCGTCTTATTCCCTGCGGATCAATTTTCTTAAGTATTGAAAAGTAATCCACCAAATTGGGCTTACCGACCTCTACCATAATCTGCCAAATCAAATGCCTGAATTGTTGCACTGAATCTTGGGTTGGGTCGGCCATATCGATTGAAAATATGGTACTGGATAACAAATTAAGGGATGTTTTGAACACTGCGCTGCCTATGTCCACTGCGACACCCTCTTGGCAACATTTCCCGACGTACTGAATGAGCTCTTGCACCTTTTGCCGCCATAAATTTTGACTAGCATCGAGTCTGTTGCCTGAAATGTGTTGGGAAATGATTGACAAACAAATTTTGACTAGGCCCACTTCGTTCAAATCTTTTTCATATCCATTAGAAGATACGCTATCTTCGAAAAAAGAAGCAGTTACATGTCATTTTCTACCTTGTTTAGCTTAGTTAATGGGGGCGGAGCTATGTTGGGGCTGGGCCCCGGCCCCAGCTCCTCGAGCATCCGAATTTTAAAATTTTTAGTTTATATATACTTGAATTTAAATATTATTCATAATTATTTGTGTATAACTACTTATAATCTTAATAATTTTGGTTTGGTTTGGTAAAAAACTGATTATTTTATATTCTCATTTTTCAATTTCTTTCATAACTAAAAAATAAGCACATAACAGTTGAAGTAGCCTCAGAAAAAAAATAAATGATTGGTATACTTTAACTTCATTAGGCTATAATCATTTCTATTTATAAATGTAATATATTAGAAAGCAAAAATCTCATAATAGGTATGTGTTCCGATAAAAAATATATGTTTATTAAGTTGGCCCCCTCGGAGTTCAAAATCCTGGCTCCGCCACAGGGCCGCAGACAACACTCCTGAACTCTCGACTTCCATGTTGGTGTCTTGTCTTGTAAGAGAGGGGATACCATGGCTCGAACCCACAAAGTGACTTATGGCACAACCGAGCTTGGTTTGGCCTCTTTCCTCTATGTCTCAAAGGCCTCCTACTGGTTGCCTACCCGGCCAGTAGGATGGGCAAAAGTACCAGAGATTTGGTTATCTATCTTTTAAGATTCTGTCAACTGTATTGGACGAGGAAGAATGATATAGTAGCGGTTGCTTGCTCTCGAGCAAAAGTCAGAGTATCAGATAGAGAAGTGAAAGACTATTGACATCAGCTTAGTAGGAAATGGTTAGTGTGTAAAATGTGAATTGATATTTGTGAAAGGCGTATAGATATCTGAAAAAGGTCCATTAACATCAGTGGAAAGTACGTTGGAACTCGTACGTTTTTGGGATTTAGCGTGGATTATTCACTGCCTAGTAGGCTGATGTTATCAAAACCCCTATTTATTTAATTGTTGTTTTCTAAGTACAGATCGTTTATAGGCAAAATAAACGTCTAGTTCATCTAGTCAGGATTAGAAGGGTAAACCTTTTCGATCAAAATAAGACAAAGTTACTCTAGTTGTAAACTACAAAATGTTTTGCATTACCTGAAAATATGTTGGAGTTGAGGGCTTTTCTGAGGCTCCGCCACTGATCTGCGACCGGCAAATAAACTGTGGAGTATTTGTGGTGGCCGTGGGCATGGATGGCGTTGGGGATGAATCTGGTAGAGAAGGCTAGATCCTGCTTCTGGAGGATTTCTTTCGCCAAGGCTGGTGAAGAAATGACCACTACGGTTTTTTGGCCCAGTTTCAAGCTCATAATTGGGCCATATATCTTGGCTAACTCGGCCAGGGATTTGTGGGGCTTGTCACCTAGTTTCAGAAGGCTGCCGATGACCGGAAGAGGCACCGGCCCTGGTGGAAGTTTCGGGCTTGGTTTGCTCCATCTTAATAGTGAAAGGAGGGCTCGGACCAAAGTGATGGTTAGCAAGATATACAGAATCAAGATCAATAACTCCATGGTTCCCAACCAAATGGGATTAGAAAGAGGGAGTTTTCAAGTTACTACAGCCAATTTCTAGGAAGGAGAAGTGTTTCGTTTGGCCTCTGTTTTTGTGAGATGAGGATAGTCTATTGGTTTTTGCTTCTTATTAAAGGCAGAGAAGGCTGTAGTTTTAACCAAGTCGTTGAATTTGTTGGCGGGTTTTGTCGGTTTTTCTGACAATTTTCCCTGCCTTATCACTCTGCCGCCTTGTTTGTTATTACTACTGGAATTACACGTGGTAATTTTGTAGTTATTTTTCTTTGAAAGCATTTTCTATTTACACATTTTATATCTTTTGTTATTCCAGCGTTCACTTTGTAGCTCAAGGAGAAATAGTATTGAAATTGACGAGGAATCCGGTGAGGCTCCACGATATTTAACGTGTATTTAAAACTTTCGAACATTCTGCATTCCGGCCCCTATTTGAGTGTTCCATCCTCCCAATGCTATACAAGTTCCGTCCATTAGAAAATGCACTTGCTTTCCCTGTTGATTAGATCATATGAATCCGAGCCTAAGAGTTGATGAGTCATAGAAAATTGCTTGTCATTTAATTTAACGAGAAGTAAAAATGGATATACTAAGCAAACTGTGAGCAATTGGTAAAAAAAACCTTTCCCCACCCGCATCTTTTGGGTTGTCATTATATTGTATGCTTCGCCTAAAAGCAACCAGTTCAGGTATTATGCAATTCTTATCTCCGCAATTTAGAGGACCAATTTCAGCCATTCCTGCAATTTAGCAATTCGAAAGCCAGCTTTCGATCAAGAAAAGAGCAATAGTTTGAACCAATTTCAGCAAATTGGGAATCAGTATGTAGACATCTCAATCTGGGCTTCCAGATTAGTTTACTTACGATATTTGATTTCCCGATGATGAAATGGATCAAGAGCACCTCAGGAATGTCGAGTGTTTGAGTGTTTGCAAAACCCTTGAACCTAACCTAACCTAGGTTACTTCAAAAAGCCAGAAAACCTACTGGCATGCGTTGGTTGAGAACTAGTGCGCATGGGTTAAAGTGCGTGGTGTTGGTCAAATGGTCCTAATTGACCGTTGACCAGTGCGTGAGCATTTTGGATCTGCGCGCGTGAGTCCATGATCCGTGCGCGCTGTGGTTAAAATTGCAACGACCCCTTGTACTTTCCACTTCTGGAAGCTTTCCATTAATGGAAGGTTTCTAGAACGTTTCCATTAATGGAATAGTTTTCATTAATGGCATGTTTTCCATCAATGGAAGGTTTCCATTAATGGAATAGTTTCTTTTAATAGACTAGTTTCCATTAATGGAGGGTTTCCATTAATGGAAGGGTCTTGCCCTGTAAATACACCCCTTTGTCCATCTTTTAAAGGGTTCAAAAATCCATACACATTGGGTTAGAAAGGTTACAAAATCTTACACCCCATTTTCACACCTCATTCAACCTTGAACATCAAAGCTCAATGCTCTCTCAAACCCTAAAAACCAAAGGTATAACACCTTTGTTACCTTTGTTTTGCTTACTGTTCTAATCCCTGAGGGGGACTGGCAGGGTCAAGATTGGTAATCAATATCAGTCCTGATCCTAAAGTCAGCAGGGTTACAAGAACCGCGTACTAGCATTCATGCGCGCGATGGACTCACTCTCTCACGCGACTGTTCTAGTCATCGCGCGACAGTCCTTGTGGGGATAGGATGCTAGCTACTTCCTATTTTTTTTAATATAATAAATCTCTGTGAAACATGTTTAGAGTTATTCCACTGTTTTGCATGCTAAAACTAGTTAGCTTAGCTTATTTTGCTCATTTATTTGCTTTGGAATGCCCTTGGGACGCTTCTGAATATGTATCAGAACCCAGGCATGCAAGAGCAATCCCTGGAAGACCAGTCAGGTCCATCGCGCGATGAACTCACACTGTCGCGCGACGATGTGTCTATTTCCAGAGGCTGCCTTTGCATGGGCAACTTGGTCCTTGACCTTTGTTTCAACACCCTCACTGGTTGTATCTTATTTGATCATCCTGTTTGTAATATTTCTTTCCTTACAGTACATATAAACTGCTTGGTTTGCTTCCTAGGTGAGCACTGGTCCTTCAAGAGCCCAGAAGGGAATAAAGTTCAGTATGTGGATGGGATGTCAACACTCACGTGACGGTATGGGTTCATCGCGCGATGGAGTGCTTGCATGCATGAAGATCCATGCATGCAAGTTGGCCATTGTTTGTGCTAAGCCCATACTAAGGCACTGTTTGACATCCAGAAGATCATTAATGATACGATGATACTGTATAAGGAAAATCTCGAATTTGCGGTTCTGAATTTTATCACGTTTATTTTTCAATACTTCATACCATCCATGCTGTTATTTATCACATCCTGCAAACTGTTACAGTTTTAAATCCTCGATTAACTGTTCCCTCGCCCTAATTGGCTAAAAAATTGATTAATCAAACAGAATCACAAACAAATGATTTTGCAAATGTCTAAGTAATGACCGATCTCCGGATTGGGCGAGAGGGGTGCCATAAAACCCTTCCCCTCTCGTAAACTGGCTCCCGAACCCAGATATGGTTATGACGGACTGGTTCCTTCGCTTTTTCAAATCAAACAGCGCGGCAAGTGTGTCGAAATACGGTTCCTTGGGTGTCGGACCTTCAAACCTGAGTGGCGACTCTGTATTTTGCAAGCGCTCGTCGTCCAGCTTAGCGCTCCCTGGATCCGGCATTTTAGAAAAGAACGGAATCCTCTTTAAAAGGGCACGCTGCCCACAGTGGCGACTATGCTGGTGATCGAATCAATATTGGTCTATACTTAGAAGTTAATACGCTTGGGAACAATTCCATAAAAGTCTATCAAAATAGTGAGCTTCGCGCTGCTAAAGAAAGGATCGGTGATTTAACAGGACCTCATGTCCGGCCTTTCTGACTGGGGCTTTTCCGATTGTTCTCTCGCGTAGTTTCTTCTAAGTATTGATTAATAAAGAGAGCCAAATTTGAAACGGCATTTTGCAAAAATGCGATTCTGTTCCATTAATCAAACTTTTTAGCATTCTCATTTACATCAATTTTGGATAGCCTCGTTTAAGTGTTTTGGCAAGCCGGCATGGTTTACCGGAGCCCGGAGACCCCGAATGCTCGACAACCTTCGACGATGATAAGTAATTCTACCGTTCGACTGTTGCTCTGTGGTTATGCGGGCAGTGGGAGGTATATCTTGGCTTTAGTCCGAGGAACCCCCTCAAACCAAAACCGGCCTTTGCATATACAAAGCATTAGAACTCTCCAAACTAGGACAGATACTTGTAGGGTAAGATCTATTTGCATGTAACACCCATATACTGTCTTCGTGTTACTGCTTTCCCTATTGCATGCACTGTACATACATACCGTTATGCGTAGGAGCATGTTTAGGGCGGCTTCTAGGTTGTCTCTCTTTCGAGTCTGTCTTATGCTTATTAGAACGCTGCTAGGCCCGATGAAGAGTCATGCATCTCGATGGTGCATGTTATCAATTTTCAAAGTCTTTAGGTCAATAAGATTTTGGGAAATCAAAACTTTCTGGGGCCGTTTGGATGCGGGATTAGGTTTGGAGGTATTATGTAAGAAGGGGGAATTGGATAGTACGGGTATTGGTTAATAAGGGATGACCCACATTGATGTGATATTTATGGAGGGGATATTAAATAGTACTTGGTTTGAATGGACGATTAATTGGAGGTATAAGGAAGGAGGATTGATGTAAAAAGCTGTTAAATGACTTTTTTGCCCTTATACAGTGTTTTATGACAAAATTTGTTAGTTTTATTATAATTAGAATAAATACGTGCTTTTTTGAGCCGCAAGGGACAGAAGAAAAAAAAAGAAAAAAGTGCAAAGCCGCAAGGGATAGAAAAAAGAAAAAAGTGCAAGGCTTGATCTGAGAAATAAAATTAAGAGTTCCGAATTTCAATCCGTTTGAATGGGTGGGAAAATTTTATTTTTTTGATTATTTAATTCTAAAGAGTCATAATTAAATTTTGACTCTAGAACTCTCATTGGTTAGTTATAAGATATTTGGTTGTACGACTTTCTTAGGGCTAATCAACGAGAGTCTTAGATTTAAAATTTAATCATGACCATTTAGAATAAAATGATCAGAAAACTAAAATCTTTCTATCGGTTCAAACGGATTGAAATTTGGAGCATTTAATTTTTTAACCATATTTTTAATATATAAACTGCAGGTTGAAAAATTAAATGTTCCAAATTTCAATCTGTTTGAATGGATGAGAAGATTTTATTTTTTTGATCATTTAATTCTAAAGGGTCATAATTAAATTTTGACTCTAGGGCTCTCGTTGGTTAGCCTTAAGAGATATTTAGTTCTACGACTTTTTTAGGGCTAATCAACGAGAGCCCTATAGTCAAAATTTAATTATGACCCTTTAGAATTAAATGATCAGAAAAATAAAATCTTCTCACCCATTCAAATGGATTGAAATTTGGAACACTTAATTTTTTTACTTTTGCTCAATAAATGGGTACGTGGGGTTGGGAAGGAGAATTATGAGGGGTATAATCGTCTGAAATGGAGGGGATTAGGAGGGATTCCACAATAACAGGTGGAACCCTGCCCATGGCTAACACCCCCTCAGGGGGTATTAGGAGGTGTTGTGGAAGCCAGGCCAAAGAGAATACCCCTCCAAAATTGACTGCCAAACGGGGTCTTAAGGTGGGGCCTAGGTACTAAGAGGGGGTATATCACAACACCCTTTCATAACACCCCATCCAAACAGGCCGTCTAAGTCCTTGTCTAAATACCCAATCGAGGTTTCAAACAGAAAACAATGAACAACAGAGAGAATGCCATGATGCTTATACCACCTTGGTTATCGTGCGCAGCATGTACACCGTTTAAGCTATGAGGTTGTGTCGCCTACGCCGCCTCGGTTCTACTATCACGTCATCTACACCGAAATGTTCTAACTCCAAAGTTGAAATTTCGAGAACGGAATAGTTAAAGGCTTAGACTGTTTTGACATCTCTTTGTCTTAGTCGATCTATTCAAAGGATACACCCTCGAAAAGATTTTCGAGGATTCTGGCAGCGTCCGAACGTCATGAGACAGACTCGTCTCTAGTTCTAGAGTCTAGGGTTGACACCGACGACGATGTGTACATTGCATTATTCTTGTACATAGCTTGCTGCAGGAACGTCACTGAGCCTTCAATTACTTTACTGTCTAGTTTTGAACAATTGCACCGCCAAGGAAAGCACCGAAGCAAAAGGGCAAACCCGCTTAGGAACATCTGCACCAGAATCTTGTTCAAAGGCTTGTTAGGCATGAATCCCAGTCAGTCACGACGGAGGCTTCTCGAAGTTCACTGTTGGCCACCCTACAGTCAGGTTCGCCATCGATATTGCAAAAAGTCATGCCGCCGACTTTCCCATCTTCAACTTCTTCATCAAGCTCCATTGAAAAACCTGTCATGGCAGATCAGCCGCAACCGCTCACTCTGGAAACCATGCTCATAAACCTCCAGAACAGTATCACTGCTATGCAACAGAGGGCCACTCAGATTGATGCCTCCATCATTCGCCTAAATGACCTTATCAACACTCGTCTTCCACCAGCACCAGAAGAGGAGGACGGGGACGATGAGGACATTCATGCCACCCCCGCCTTTGTCAAGGATCCAGACCGTGAAGGTCGGCTTATTTTTCAGCCCATCTCTAGAGAGGCTCGGGTCCCTGCTCCAAATCCAAATCCAAATCCAAACCTCGCTGTAGTTAGGCCTGTTCAAAACCCTGACATAACTGCTCTCATGAACAAGATGGCTAAGCTGGAGGAGGCTGTCTCGAGGTCTAAGAGGATTAGTGCAGGCGGAATAGACTTGGACCAACTCTGTTGTATCCCAATGCAAAGCTCCCCGAGTGGTCCAAAATGCCAGACTTCGTCAAATTCGACGGGAGTGGTGATTCGAAGACTCATCTACTGGGCTATCATGCTGCCATGAAGCTGCTAGGGGTGGAAAGTAAGGCCATGTCTTAGCTTTTTCCTCAAACTCTCTCTGGGCCTGCCTTTCAATGGTTTCTGTCGCTTGACATCTCCAAAAGAAGAACTTGGGAGGATATTGAGGCTGCCTTTGTTGCATAATACAACTACAACTCTCAGCTCAAGATGACTACTCGGGAGTTAGAATCCACCAAAATGGAAGCAAAGGAGTCCTTTGCGGATTTTGTTAAGAGGTGGAGAGCTAAAGCCGCGTTGATGACTGATTGCCTGAGCGAGAGGGATCAGCTTCGCATCATCTCCCGCAATCTTCAGCCCGACTATGCCAAGCACCTTGTATTGGTTCAAGCATCTGCAAACTTTAAGACTTTCTTCGAGTCTGGCCTAGCGATTGAAGATGCACTTCAGAATGGGATTCTGCCTAGGGGAGGATCTTCCTCACAGAAAGCGAAGCCATGGCCCTATTTTGGAAATAATAGCCCGCTGTTTGGTAACAGTAGCTACTCCAATACAGCTACAAGTGGGAGCGATGCTCCGGCTTTTGACTCCAACCATACAGCCGACATCAATCAGGTTCAAAACGCCTAAATCTACCGGGCCCGAACCCAACCTCGGAATTTCTTTGTCTTTGAGGCACCTCTATCCGCAGTGATGAAAAAACTCGTCAAGTCTAGGCATCTCAAACCTTTGACCCCAACTTCCTCGCCAAAATTCGTACCTTCTGGTTACAAGCCTCACCTCTTCTGTGCCTTCCACCAAATGCCTGGCCATCCCACTGACGTGTGCTTCCGTCTTCGACATGAGATTCAAGTTCTCATTGACAATGACACAGTTCAAGTTCCACCAAAGCCAAACGTCATCTCCAACTCCTTGCCTCAATACCACTCTAACCCTCTGGTTGGTTAGATATCTATCATCTCCACTCAAATCAACCTGAGCTCCACCATATTCAACCTTAGCCACTATATTATCCCAAAAAGGCAACCCAAACCAATCATTTCCATTCTGTTTGAACCGGACATTAACATGAAGGCTGTAGGTTGGGCAATTGAGGTCTTCACTGCCGACACTTGGATGGACAGTAATGAGGAGCTTATAAAGGAGCGGACTGATAGACTGAGGTCCATTATTTATGGGAGCACCGAGTAGGCTTGGTCAAAGAAGCTGAGGAGGCCGAAGTGCTGCTGTTTGGGCCTGACACCCACTGGATCCTACCTCTTTTGTGGAAGCTAAGGGTAACTATAAAAATTGCGCTTTCAAACCGCATCTAGTTTGAATTGGCATTTTGTCTGAGTTTGACACAGAGTCTTTTGAGTCGTCTAAGTCTAGCTCTGAGTCGGAGTTTGTGCCTCTTGGCCCTCCATGTTGTAGCTTATATTTTCAATTCGAGCCTTTTGTTGTACTTGGCAACCCCGAAGGTTCTTTTATGATATGCATTATCTTACTTCTAAGTACTTCTAAGTACTTCGCTGACTTTTGAATAAACTATGTCGACCTTGACGACAAAGGGATAGATTTTGATGGGATCATCCCCAAGGAATTGTGTTCCCTCGCCGAAAGGGAAGACGAAAGGCATGCTCAGCCTATTAATTGAAATAGTAGTTTTCAGATAAACTTGAAAGATGAAGGTGGTGTTCCGGTTTCTAAAAAAAGTAACTTTTAGAAAAGGAAGGCAATTTCAAGCTCAAAAATTATGTGTTTATGCAAATAATTTTCTAACCAATATGGATCTTGTTTGATAGATTTCATTGAGATCTTTTATACGGTGCAAGAAAAATCAAAAAATTATTTTTCATTTTCATTATATTTGAGTTTGAAAATTGAAGAAAAAGAACTTTTTAAAAAGGAACCCTTACTGGAACGGCTCCGAAGTAGACCTCCAAATGGTTCAAAACTAGTTCAACACTGTCCCCAGAAGAGCATTGCGCCCAGTCAGATAGGCTCGAAGAGTTGATCGACATTTTGGCATGGTCTCTCAAATGACATGCCTGACGTCGATCTTAAGATAAAGAAGCGTCAAATCCCATCGCTACCGGGTGCCAAACCTTGTAAAGCAAAGCTCAGAAGGTTCAGCACCTCATGACACGTTCAAGTTTGCAGGAACAGCGTTCCGCCAAGCACAAAATTAGAAAATTCAAAATTGGCCTGGGGCGAGGCATGTCAATCGAAGCGCTCTGGACCCTGTGCTATCAAAGCCATTTTATCTGGGGCTGCAACCATTTTATCAACCTCAATGACAACGAATTCAAATACCTTGGTCAACCTGGATCAATTCAAAAGCCTTTTCCCTGAGAGAAGCTCGTTGGGCTGAAAACCCCAAGGATGGGCAGTTCTAAGCAAAAGTTAGAACAGCCTGCTAGACCAAGAACCTATAAAGGAGGTCTGGGCAAAAGTAAAGGCAACATTTGAAAGCTCACTAGACTGAAACCAAAATGGGCGGTTCTAGGCAAAAGTTAGAGCGTTAAAAGGAGAGGTAAAACACACAAATGAACCTTAGCCTAAACTACGTTTTGACCTGATTCCCAAAATGGGATACGAAGGCAGTTCCTCTTTGAGACTCGGTCACAATCTATCAATTGGATCCGTGGTTGACGTTTGGTACACATCAAAGGTCGAAGAGGATCGAAGATCAAGCTGCATGGGAGGAGTCTGAAAGGGGGAAAACCTTTCATGTTTCAATTTTATTGCAAACTACTTCTTCATTTTACAAGCTAAGCATAAAGCCTTAAAAAAAAAAAGTTGAAGCATAAAAAACAAAACGAAATGCTGGCGAGGCCTAATGGCTCACAGTTTATTCTAAGTTCAGCGAAGTCTGGTGTAAGTAGCGGCAACGGACTTGTAGTCACGTGCGCTAGTTTGAGGTTCACGCGCGTTTGTGCAAAGTAACAAGCGTTGGTCTTAAACCTACGCGCGTATTCAATTCGAGCAGCAATCAATAGCAGTCAGCTACTGCTTTTGAATGTCATTAAGGGGCTTTTACCAAGTTTTGTCATGCTGTGCAGGTTATGTAGGCTTAATGTGACTTCACGGGGGTGTCGGTTTCAGTCTGGGCCTATATGTGTCATCATTTACGTCTTATGTCCATTCTTGCGGCATTTTTCCAGGTTTTCTACCCATGCTCATTTCAGGAAGCTTTTCTCACTTCTATTTGTTCATACAAGTCTTTGTATCTATTTGGCCTTATAAGAGCATCAGTTTCACTTGTCTAAAGGACTATTGTGAGTTTTAACACTCTAATGCCCAAAATTTCATTATTTTCCATGTGTCTAAGAGTCCATGTTGTCCTGGGTATCTTTCTCCCTTTTTGTTTGAGCTAGGCGAGTTTGTGCATGTGCACATGTCTGTGTGTTGACTCAGTTTACTTGTCAATGCAAATTAGATATTAGTGGTTAGTTTTTGTATTCTCTTAAACACTTGAGAGTAAATAAACTGGAAAATACAATTTTTACATTGCTATCCTTACATTTGTAATCTGCAAGTTGTGGAATCTCGTGGACAAAGAGGGCACGTCAGCCCAAGACCAAGCAAAGCATGTCTCTGGGGCATGTCTGCCCAAGCATCGAAGAAGGGGCACCGAGACCCAATGCCATCGCTAAATTTCAACTGGGGCACACTGGCCCACTCAAGTGTCCATCAATCTGGATGCGCATCTCAGAAGCAAAAGACAGTAAAGTACTGGGGCTCAGTGATAGTTCTTAAGCGTCGTTATCCTCTTTGGAGCCGCCCTTAGCTTGCATCTGCATTTTCAATATCATACATGTCATTGCATATTGTGTATATTAAATGTTGAAAGCAGAAAAATACCCAGAATGGTCGCCATCCTCTTGATTTGTTTGCAAATGGATGCGATGCAATATTCTGTGGAACCAATTCAATGACAGCTGGTTCTGTCACATTTCTTAACGGCTTGATCATTCTGCACACTGACCTTCCCGTCTCCAAATGAACGACAGCCGGTCCTGTCCAATCTGCAATGGCTCGATCATTTAGACTGATGATCCGCCCATCCAAATCAATGGCAGCCGGTCCTGTCCAATTCGCAACGGCTTGATCATTTAGACTGAAGATCCTCCTGTCCAATCCACAATGGCACGTTCATTCTGAAGTATGATTAGCCGATCTTGTGCAATTGTCAATGGCACGATCATCCTGAAGAATGATCCGCCAGTTCCCATTTGACAACCGGTCCTATCCAATCAATGATGGTCAGCCATATCATCAACAATGGTCAGCCATGTCATCGACGACAATTAGCTACGTTGCCTGTCTCAGTCCATTCAGCAATGACAATCAACCACGTCGTCTGTCGCAGTCCATTCAGCAATAACGATCGGCCATCGTCTGTCTCAGTCAATTCAGCGATAATAATCAGCCATCGTCTGTCTCAAGCCATTCAATGATTACAAATCAGCCACGAAGCCTGTCTCAGTTCATTCAGCGATGATCAGCCGTATCATCAACGACAATCAGCCATATCGTTCTATCCATCCACCGAAGATCAGAATATCGTTCAATGGTCCACCAATCCGCAACTAGTTGTTACCCAGGAGAGTCCGCCTCGACCTACCCTGAACGACTACCTCTACATCAGTCTTGCTTCACGCGCATCTTCCAGCAGCCTTATTGCTCTGTCTCGGATGATCTTTGATAAGGAGATTGGCTCTGATTCCCAATAGATGGAATTCAACCTACCTGACGCGACCTACCCATGTTTGTTGGAATGCTTCATGCCGAGGATAGTCTGATCCCCAGCAACGATGGCCTGTCCCGTCCACATCTGCAGCGATAGCCTGTCCTGTCCAAATTCGATCAACAAGCGGCGATTCGCTCGTCCACTTCTACTTCCATCCATAGCAATGACGGCCTGTCCCGTCCAAAACTATAGCGACAGCCTGTCCTGTCCAAATTTGATCAACAAGCGGCGATTCGCTCGTCCACTTCTACTTCCATCTCTGGTAATGGACTACTCGTCCATTCCACCAATCAGGTTCCTTAAGTTTACTTGTCCACTTTGCTAGTATGTTATGCTCTGGATTGCCTTGAGAGGTGTTTAGAAATCTTTGACTTTACTTGTACCAAGTCGATGGTGCTTCAAGTACCGTCAAAGAGGGGCTACTGTAGACACCTCAATCTGGGCTTCTAGATTAGTTTACTTACAGTATTTGATTCCCTGATGATGAAACAGATCAAGAGCACCTCGGGAATGTTGAGTGTTTGAGCATTGAGTGTTTGCAAAACCCTTGAACCTAACCTAGCTTAAGCCACTTCAAAAAGCCAGAAAACCCACTGGCACGCGTTGGTTGAGAACTAGCGCGCGTGGGTTAAAGTGCGAGGTGCTGGTCAAATGGTCCTAATTGACCGCTGACCAGCGCGTGAGCATTTGGATCCGCGCACGCTGTGTTTAAAATTGCAACGACCCTTTGTACTTTCCACTTCTGAAAGGTTTCTCGATGCTTTCCACTTCTGGAAGGTTTTTGGAAGCTTTCCATTAATGGAAGGTTTCTAGAATGTTTCCATCAATGGAATAGTTTCCATTAATGGCAATGGAAGGTTTCCATTAATGGAGGGTTTCCATTAATGGAAGGGTCTTGCCCTATAAATACACCCCTTTGTTCATCTTTTAAAGGGTTCAAAAAATCCATACACATTGGGTAAGAAAGGTTACAAAATCTTACACCCCATTTTCACACCTCATTCAACCTCAAACATCAAAGCTCAATGCTCATTCAAACCGTAAAAACCAAAGGTATAACACCTTTCTTTTGCTTACTGTTCTGATCCTTGAGGGGGGCTGGCAGGGCCAAGGCTGGTAGTCAATACCAGTCCTGGTCCTAAAGTCAGCAGGGTTACAAGAACCGCGTACTAGCATTCCTGTGCGCGGTGGACTCACTCTCTCGCGCGATTGTTCTAGTCATCGCTCGACAGACAATCCTTGTGGGGATAGGATGCTAGTTACTTCCTTTTTTTTTATAGTATAATAAATATTTGTGAAGCATGTTTAGAGTTATTCCACTGCATTGCATGCTAAAACCAGTTAGCTTAGCTTATTTTGCTCATTTGTTTGCTTTGGAATGCCCCTGGGACGCTTCTGAATATGTATTAGAGCCCAGGCATGCAAGAGCAATCCCTGGAAGTCCAGTTAGGTCCATCGCGCGATGGATTCACATTGTCGCGTGACGATGTGTCTATTTCCAAATGCTGCCTTTGCATGGGCAACTTGGTCCTTGACCTTTGTTTCAATACCCTCACTTATTAAGGGTTGTATCTTATTTGTGATCATCCTGTTTGTAATATTTCTTTCCTTATAGTACATATAAACTGCTTGGTTTGCTTCCTGGGTGAGCACTGGTCCTTCAAGAGCCCAGAAAGGAATAAAGTTCAGTATGTGGATGGGATGTCAACACTCGCGTGACGGTATGGGTTCATCGTGCGATGGAGTGCTTGCACGCATGAAGATCCATGCATGCAAGTTGGCCATTGTTTGTGCTAAAGCCCATACTAAGGCACTGTTTGACATCCAGTCACGGTTCTGAATTTTATCTCGTTTATTTTTCAATACTTAATACCATCCATGCTATTATTTATCACATCTTGCAAACTGTTACATTTTTAAATCCTCGTTTAACTGTTCCCCCGCCCTAATTGGCTAAAAAATTGATTAATCGAATAGAATCGCAAACAATTGTTTTCACAAATACCTAAGTAGAGACCGATCTCTGGATTGGGCGAGAGGGGAGCCATTAAACCTTTCCCCTCTCATAACCTGGCTCCCGAAACCAGATATGGTTATGACGAACTGGTTTCTTCGCTTTTTCAAATCAAACAGCGCGGCAAATGCTTCGAAATGCGGTTCCTTGGGTGTCGGACCTTCAAAGTGGCGACTTTCTATGTTGTGAGCGCTCGTCGTCCAGCTTAGCATTCCCTCGAACCGACATTTTAGAAATGAACGGAATCCTTTTTAAAAGGGCACGCTGCCCACACAGTGTCAGCATTTAGAATAATCGTGTCTGCATTTCAAATGCCAAATTCAGTAGTTGTTACAATTTAGAAGCTTATTTCCTTAGTTCAAAAAACCTATATTAGCGTACAACAGTTGGGAAGCAGTTCCAACATTTTCAAACGGACACAAGGATCCAAGTGGCACATAAAACACTGACATCCTGTTGGACCCCTCAATTACTTGAAAGCATAAAAAAGAATACAAAGACACTTCTATCGGCCAAAAAGAGTAGGGGAGATAACACCAAATGTTATTAATATGTCAAGCGGATGCATGTGTCTTACTTTTGAATGAGTCCAAGACTTATAATGCTCCATCTGATTCAAACCGATGATACCTTCATTGTTATTGTGTACTTGGACTTTGAACTTCCCCTATTTGTCTACCCCTTGACTTTGAGAAGCATATCAATCTTTGCGAATTTCTCAATTATCTATAGTTATAACAAACTCAAATGTCATATATTATGTGGAGTATTCATCATTTTCAAGAAACATATTCAAGCTCATATCATTTTAAATGATACTCATTTTTTAAAAGAAAGTTACTCTACATGGTGGCATTATGACATCACAAGGAAACACTCATCTTTACGCATGTGAGCTCTGTAAAATTAACAATCAAAGTATTAAAGAGATTTCTAATAAATTCCATTCTCCAAACCAAAAAAATCACATCATGCACAAGGAGTCCGTGTTGACCTAATGAGCTTGCCTACCTTAGACAATCTATTTGTAATCAACTCTTAACAATCACTGTAAGCGAAATATCTACCAACGTTTCATGCCCATGTAATTGCTTGACGATGACAAATTGATATGTTTTGCATTTTCCAGGTTTGTGTTGGGCAAGTTTTGCGTCCTTTAGTTTGGGGAGGGGGAATTAATTAATAGACATGGACATGCATACCAAGGCAAGTATGGACATGGGACCCGAAAGTGCTGTCCAAATCATAGAGGTCACAAATATTATATCATAAGCATATATAAGTAAAGATTGTAAGGGGTAGGACTGGATGATTACCGTTCCACAGGGTGATTTTGAGCTGCTCCTTTTTTTTATGTCTTTGACGTATCCTACAAAGCCCTGCAAGCATTAATGCCTTCTTGCTGAAACCATTACAATCATAGTCTATGTATCATACAAAGGTGAAATTTCCTGAACTTATAGATATGGAGATGAATTAAGAGTTCTGTTCACAACTACAACTTACAGCCACTATAGCAAAAATATACATGGGCTTTACTTATAAAAAAAAAAACTACACCCTACATATGACAGTCTATTTTAAACTTTGAAATTAGTCATTTACAGAGTTTCTTCAAAGTGGAGGAAGTGTTACCTCGTTCTTGATAGAGGTTCGAAGGTTGGACTCGGCCTCATCACTCCACAAACCATTAGTTTCAATTCATTTTCAAAATCTGGACACAAGGACTTGCTCTCTCCACTAGTTGATCTCTTCATCTGGATGATATTTGGTGGAATCACTTGAAGTGGAGTGATTTCTTGGTCTATCCATTGAAAATGAATCAAAACTTCGCAAGTGCAAACTTCAAAAACTCTAAACGAAATCTTCTCTAACTCTTTTTCGCATTACAAGTAATGATTAAAACTGATTCATTAGGTTTCCTCAAGCTAGATAGACCTATGCCCATTTACGGCTATCCTACGTGTTGCTTCAACAGCACTAAAGATGACAAGAGCATCTTTACCATTTACATGAAAAGTACGAACTCCATATGCCTGTGATTAGCACCAAAGATTGTATAATCTTGGGGCTTTAATCCTCTAATTTGTAACTTTTATATGTTTAACTCGTTTTTATTCGATAATGCACGTAAGGTATTTTTGTGTGTATTTCAGGTAAAACGTGCTACTAAGGCGGGTTTGAACGCCAAAGGACGTTCCGGGATGTAACCAAGTGCTCAAGTGCCCGACGGCACTCATTTCATTGTTATCGGAGCCTAATAAGCCTTGGAGGGCATTCGGTGGTAAAGATGGCAACAAAGCATGCCAAGGCTTTGAAAAGAATGCAAATGCATCGAGGATGGCCTTCAAGGGTATCCAAGAGACCAAGGCCATATGGCATACTTCCGTCAAGTCCCGTTGATCAAGAAATCAAGTTTTGAAAGGCCGTTGGGACACCACAAGAGCTCAAGTACCAAGCTGACCCTGTTCTGCAGTTTTTGCACAGAGGTACCAATACCTCAAAAATGTGGTACCGGTACCATGTCGCTGAAATTGAAGACAGTTGAGTTGGTACCAATGCCTCGTTTTTGAGGTACCGGTACCAATGCCCTTCGACCAGCACTTTTTGCTGAATATTTCAACATTCCATATATAGAAAGTTTCTACTTCTAGTATGTTTTTGGGATATTTTGGGGGCCTTTTTGTCCATTGTAAGGCTGATTTTATAAGGTTTATAAATAGGCTTGTATGCCATTTATGGAAGGAATGGAGGCCATTAGTTAACTTTAGGCCTAGCTTTCTAGTTTTTGCTCTAGGATTTCCATTGTTAGTCTTTCAAGTTTTTCAAGTCATTTTCCTTCAAGAACTCAAGTAAATTTAAGTGTTTTGATGTTTTCTCATGTATTAATGTTGTAGCTACTTGTTAGATCTTCTTATAAATCAAGTTTATTTTCGTTTTCATCGGTGAATCATATTTTCTATGCTTAACTCTTTTTCTAGTCTTTTTGCCATGGTTGAGTAGTATATAGGTTTGGTCATGGGGTGAGGTTCACCATATGGATTAGTCGATTAAATGGTTTCTCTTAACTTTAACTCAATTTCAAGGTTTTGAATGAATTAAACTCATGATGTCTAGTTTTGATCATGGGGTTGGTGGCTTCTTTGATCAATGAAGTTTATCGCCTTGTGCTACGAGCTTGACAATCTTACGCGTGCGAACGATCCTTTTCCGTCTCTCACTTGCGTTAAATGAGTTCAATTTGAATTAGAGCTTTGAATTAAGTTATAAGTAGTCTTTAGCTTTTAATTCTTCAAGTGGAATCCGGACGGTTTCGGTTCACTCATGAGTTAGATGAAGGAACCATTTAACGGCTAAGTCGTGGGTAAATCAATCCCTATGACTCGACCATTTATCATCTAGTTTAAATTCCAAGTTTCAATATCATCATTTGAATTGAAAGTTGGCCGCTTGAACGCCGTAATGCTTACACAACATCTAATCCAAATTCGCTAAAGAAGATTTCTTTGTGGGAATGATTCCGGTCTTACCGGTTATTATGCTTTCAACGACCTAGCCCTACGCTTGGGGTGTGAACCTTTCTAAGAGGTTAGGTTGTGAAAGAAGCAGCCTGTCCTCTAACAGCAATACCATAACAATGAATAAAAACCCAGAACAATAATGTATCCTGGGAAAAGGGAAAGTCTAAGAGGGAAAGCGAAGAGGTAAAATACTTTCACATTAATCTGAGACAGGGGTGTTGATGGCCCACCGTTGTTTTGGCTACTGAAAATAACTCGAGCCTTAATAACAGCCACAAAAATAAAAGCCGTTTGAAAATCTCCCTAAAAGGATCTTGTATTAAAAATTAGGTGATAATATGAGATTGACGATATTAAAAATTAGGTGATAATATGAAGAATTCACCTAGATTGGATTTTGTTATTAATAAGACATATAATAGCAATGAAATCACTTCATCTAATGGCCAAAAAACTATACATTTGAATGAAACAATTGCAAATTGAAATTTTCTTAACCTTTTTGTAGTCTAGAAAAGCATGAATAGGAATTCAAAGCCATGAGGCTCGTGACTATACTTGAATTCTGCAATATCATACACTCATGGAGGTAGACACATGGCATCAGCCATTACCTTTGAGTATTTGACCTTAATGACTAAAGAGGATATATGTCGACTCATACACACACAACCATTAAACTTGAGGGTCAAAACGAAGATAATTGCAAATCAAACGAAGTCTCTTTAGACCAAGTCATATAAAGAGAAGGCTAGCTAGTATGCTAAGCTTAACAAATGGAAACGAGATTTTTCTAAGAAATACGGGATATCTCAATGGAAATTCCTAGACTCCTATTGATCGAATGATAAAATGATTATAAATCAGACAAAATGGGAAATGAGTTATCTTACATAATTACATACTTATCTCACTGGTGCCAGCTTCCCTGAAAAAGGTGACTGTGCAAGCATCTCATCCATCCATCTTCATAGCATATGCAATTCCAACAGCATGGGAAAGTTATGTATTGCAATACAGTAACTAGCTATTGTGATTGGGGTTCTCCATTACATCTAAACGAAGTTCAATATTATCCTTTGTGCCAATTTCCAAATATACAACATTATACACCTTATGCAACTTGATGAAACGTTGATATAATTGGGTTTCGTGGATCCATAATGGATATGCATCTACCTGCCTTTTCCATAATCACGTTTGTTTCCAAACCATTGATCTGCAAATTCCTGAAGACTGAATCCCTGCCATAATAAAACACACAATTCTCTGTATAAAAAACACTTACTTAGAAAGTCATTTTCACCCTCAACACGTCAAAGATTCTGCTGCTGACCGGGGATTGTTCTAATTCATGAGCATAGTCTCCATAACCAGGTGATGTTCCAGGGCCAAAATGGACAAAACCGTAAGAACCAAACTGTACGTAGGCGCTGCTCCATGCGGAACTCCAACATAAAATGTACATAAGATCTCAAGAAAATGAGCCCAACAATACTTAGTTAAATCCAACTTCGAGTCCAAGAGTTTTGCAGCAGTTGACAGTTAGAATATATGGAAGTCCATTGAGGTTGCATATGAACAACGTATAGCCTAGGTGATGTTATGCAGACGTACACTTGGATGTAGTGATAGACGGTGCCAATATTATTTCTTAATTGCACCTTGGCATATTCTACGATGTTTGCCATTCATATCCATTTAATTAACTTAAGCCTATAAGGTGTAGGTTAAAACAGTATATATTAAAGACCAAACTTATTCTTTTTTATTCAAGGGCTCTAACATGTCTTATCAATCTCCAACATAGGTGAACCCGCTGTGTTTTGTACGTTACAAGTAGGGTTGTGGCAACTCCACATAACAAAGTTATACACCATTCTAGAAAACAGAGGAGAAGATTTGAATACCAACATGCTCTATCTAGCATTGAACACTCACTTTTCAAATATAAAACTCCACTCCTAAGACAAGATTGGAGGAGGATAGAGATGGTAGATTCAGTCTATTAGAAGTTAAACCTAACATAAACAAACGGGTACCGGTTATGAGTTTAAGGGAATGGAGTCGGGCTTGCTCCACACGAAGCCAAAACCTGAAAAACTTGTAACTTAAACTGGCTAATTTGTGGTCACTTCGCACCAAGGGAAACGAAAGCCCTAAAATTCAGCACCCAGAAATGTTGAGTAATTACATCGAACAATTGGTGTGCAAAACATCAACAATTGAAATTCTTTTAAGGGATAAGTCTGATGTAGGTGTTGACACTTGACATCCATTAAAGAGCAGAGATGTACTCTACCTAAGTCTCTACTAATGTAAGATTGTATTTGATGAAGATTAGGGAAAGAGGATGGAAAAGTTTGAACTTACTTTGCAAATATAGTTGGCAATGAAACCTTTGGCTATCCCGGGAGGTTTGTTGTATCAATGAGAGTTGGATGAAGTGCTAGACATGAAGATGGTTGAACACAAATACCGGGTTCTGGTCTCATTGATGAATGTCACCAGGGCAAGGTCTTCGTAAAAGTCGACAATGCATTTGAACGTCGGAGAAGAAGATGGGGGAGAGTCAGAGAGAGAGAGACAGTGGGGTGCTTGAGAAATGGAGGGAATTTGGGCTGCGTCGTTTGGATGTGCTGTTGGCCCGCTCTTTGTAATAGGTGCGAACTCCCAACCTTTCGAACCGTCATCTAACTCCGGTTCTTGCTTCAAAAACCGTCAGAGGGTACCAGTGGTCAGTGTGCAAAATTAACACTTCATTAAGGGTATTTTCGGAATCAAAAATAGACAAACACGGGTCTTAGGAAAATCGAAACGACGGCCGCGCCAGGCCATCTTCGGCCACCGGACGGCCGATCCGAGCCATCCAAAATTTCTATAAAAAAATCCGAAGGGGCTCGCGTGGGAATCAACACCATCCGATGTGTGTAGGGTGCTTAATCTAAACACTCTATTTTTCGTGTATAGGTTGTTTATACAAAAAATATGGTGTTTAGATCAACCACTCTACACATATCGGATGACGTTGATTCTCGCATGGGCCCCCTCGGTTTTTTTTTATTGAATTTTTGGACGGCTCAAATCGACCGTTCGGTGGCCGGAGACGGCCCAGCACAACCGTTGGTATGATTTCCCTACGGAAACCGTCGGTATGATTTCCCTACGGAAACCTTCGATACTCATAGCAGTACTCCTTTTATATATACCTCCTGTAAAGTATGCATTAATTTATATGGGATTAACGAATTCAACATAGTTGAATTAGGAGATGAACTAATCTAATGAGATTAAATTTTTTGCACCGCCGGTGTAAATATTTGTTTCCTTTATATCAATTATATTATGCCACGTAACCATGTTTTATTGATTGGGACCACTAGTTTTCAACGTGGCGCAATGTAATTGATTTGGAGGAAACAAATGTTTACAACGTCGGTCATCTAATATTACTTTTTGCTATGTGTTCAATGTCAACAAAGATGACATGCACCCTGGGGTCAGCTATGTATTGACCAAGATGGCATGCATCCATATTGAGATAGGTACTTGTGAAATTTGTGCGTTTTGTTGGCTGAATTGGGTTGGGTTGCTGTCAAAGAAGAAACAGTCGGCAGGCCGAAACACTCATATTTCAAGACCTTTATCAAGTTTGGTGTTTTCTGAAATATCTAAATGTCGTACCACATTGTTGGGATATTAATGGGGGTATTCAGGCATTGTGAACCAAGACAGTTGGCCCGATGGTTGCTTGGTTGCGCTTAGTGTAGTGAGGTTGTAGGTTCAACTTTGATGGAGTGGAGGTTGATGCCATTTGTTATGTTCAGATTCGGGTAATGCAATATATATAAGCTCTTCTAACATGTGGCAAAAAACATAATGGGAACATTTTGATTAGCCTTTCAATTAATACTAGGTTTATCATCTTTGTTAGGCACTTTTTAATATTGAAAAGAAAGACAGTGTTGAAAATTTCTAATTACTCACTAAACATATTTTCTTAACACCAAAAACGGGTTGTATTAATCTTTGAATAAAAAATTCATGTTTTTACGGTTTGGCTTATCTTGGAGGGAGAGAGAGAGAGAGAGAGAGAGAGAGAGAGAGAGAGAGAGAGAGAGAGAGAGATTTGAGGTACTCTCACGGTTATGTTATAGATCAATAAGGTAGATTGTGTTATGTTTCAAAAGCCGAAGTAAGCCTCTATACTCTTGTTTCAAGGAATCTATTATGGCTTTTGTAGTTTTGCTGGTTGGTGTTTTGGGCGTTGCTGGTTTCTCTCAAGTTTCAAGGATTCAATGGTTTTGCAGTTTTGCATTCAATGGTTTTGCAGCTTTGCAGGCAAGGACGGAGCTAGGAATTACACTATGCGGGGCGACCATATATGCGAGATAAAAAATAAAAATAACCATGCATAACAATGTAAATGCATTAAAACTTAAAAAAAGAGTACAAAATAGCAACACTCCATACCTAATTATGATTTTTAAAAATTAACAGATTGCAAAAGTGGTAACGACTTACCTAGGGCTGGTAAACGAACCAACCAGCTTGAGCTCGGCTTGACTTTTATCTTGTTTAAACTCGTTTAAAAAAACTGTAAGCAAAGTTCAATCACATTTTTTTGTTTATTTATGAATTCAAGCCAAACTTGAGCAAATATTATGGAGAGAGAGAGAGAGAGAGAGGGGGGGGGGGGAAGTAATAATTAGACTTTTTTTGTTTCTTTTCTAATCGCATGGTTACTATTTTAACGAAAAATAACTGGCGATAAATGTCGCTATCATTTGTATGAGTATAAATAGAGCAGTTTTCTTTAAAAATGTCGAGACATATAAATGAGAGCAAATTTATCGTCATCGAATTATTTTTCATTAAAATAGTAAATAGAAAAATTTTCTTTGAAAATATCTAGGCATGTGAATGAAAGCAACATTTATTGCCATCAAATTATTTTTCCTAAATAGTAGCCATGTGATTAAAAAGAAAAGAAAACCTAATTAGTGTTTTTCTTACCAAATCTCTTTCTCTCTTTTTTAGTACTTCTTTCCTCTCTATCTCTATTTTATAAAGTTGAATTGTATGTAGTTAAAATAGTAGCCATGTGATTAGAAAAGAAACAAAATAGGAAAACCTAATTATTGCTTTCCTTACCAAATTTCTCTCCTTTTTTTGTAACATTTTTCTTCCTCTCTCTATTTTTCTCAAACTTGATAAAGATAGCGAAAGAGAGGGAGAGCAAATACTACGAAAAGGGAGAGAGAGAGAGAGAGGAAAGCAATGATTAGATTCTTTTTGTTTCTTTTTCTAATCACATGGCTATTATTTTAACAAAAAAAAATTCGATGGCGATAACTGTTGCTCTCATTTATACGTCTAGACATTTTAAACAAAACCACTCTGTTTTATAATACAGATTTGAGATAATATTTTAATATGTGTGGATATTAAAAAAATGAGATTATTATTAGGAGTGCCATTAGGCACGAGTAATCCGCTAGTATTACAAATATGGGGGTAGATTTAATAAATTTCCCAAAATATGAGATATGTATCGGCATTTCATATGAATTATTTTACCAGTTTTACAGTACCATTGCATTCAAATTGAAAATATTCTCTGTGAGATATGAAAATTTAAGGGTTTGAGAGTTTTTAATTTAATAAATGTTTCTAGTAATAGAATTTTATGTTTATGAGTTTTTTTATCTAAATTAATGATGATAATTCTTTTTTATAGCAACTCTCCATACCTAATTATGTTTTTCATAAATTAACATATTGCAAAAGCAGTAACAACTTACCTCAATCTATCTAGTAAAATGATTGGATAAAAATATACCTACACCTTAGAGTATCCACAATGTTATAATCAAAAGTAAAAGGTTTTTAAAGTTAATAATGTTGGTGTAAAATATGACTCACAATGCTATAATTAAACTTAACAACCTCCTTAGAAATAATCAAATTTTGGGCTTTGGATAACCAAAATTAGCAACTTTTTGACAATAACCAAATTTATTAGAGTACCTTACATATTCTCAATCAAATACACCAATCATTATACAAAAATGTTCTATCTTTCTTCCCTTTGTCTCTCTCTCTCTCTCTCTCTCTCTCTCTGAACAATATTTTTATAAAATTATTTTTTTTAAAAATAGTTTTTTTCCAAAAAAAAGTTTCAAAAACTATTTTCTATTTTTAGTAAATAGTTTCTATTAGTTTCAAAACTATTTTTAGAAAACCTATTTTAGTTTCTATGTTCATAGTTTTTTGAAGTTTGAAAAGATGATATGACAAGTTTTGATTATCCAATTTTGATTATATCATTATACACATCTACAATATTGCTAACCTTAGTAATCTTTTAAATGAATAATAAAAAAGATAATGTGACGACTTTTGGTTATAAATTTTTGATTATAACATTGTCGGTACGTACCCTTAGATTTTGCCAAGATTACTTATGGTTCCAAAAAATCTCTTCTCTTTTGTTCCAATTTTCTCGAAACTGCCTTCAAAGTGTAAATAATGTGGGATTTTTATGGGTGAAAAATTGAGAATTTTAATTGAATATCACAATGTTATGTAACCCTCAAATTTTATGTTTTGCTATATTTTAATCCTTAGCCTTTAGAAATTATAATGTTGTATCATTGTATTTTAAAGGTTATCACGATTTGATTATTTTTTCCAAAATACTAGAGGGAGGCGAGTCTATATACTTTCATAGGAAATTTATTTATTTTAATATAACTGTAAAGTTTATTTTTTCTTCTTGCAGGGGCGACCGCCTCTACTGGCCCATCCTGTTTGCAGGATTAGTGTTTGGGTGTTGTGGGTTTTTCAAATCCTGGTGGAGCTTTGTGCGGGTTTTTTATGAGTTGAGTTTGGGTAGCTACCCCAATTTTTCGGTGTCCTGGGTGGCATATGACTTAGTGCAGTGAAGATATTGCCGCTGCCGTCGACCGGAATAATTTCCCCTTCTGCTTTTGTTTTTTATTCTTCTAATTACTCCTTTTGATTAATTACCCAAAGACTCCCAATACATACTCAACCGACATCACCTTCCTCTTCTTTCTCCATTCTCTTAATTAATTGTTTGATTAATCCTATATATCATGCTCTCAGAGGACTGGACTGGACTGAGTCAGGTTCTGTTCATTGGCCCAAACTCGGTTTTAAATGTTTGAACTCACTAAACCGGCCCGTTGGTCAAGAAACTCCTGCCGAATATGAAAATCACACGAGGAAAAGCTAAGGAATCGCACGTGCAGATATACTAGTGTCTCAGAGTATGTACGTATAGCGAAAATAGGAACGTACGTAGTTTTAAAGCCATGTTGGCCTTACTATTAAAGGAAAAAAGATTCGATCATAAACCAGACAAAATGAGCAATAAAACCATTATTCGTGGTTTCACCACATTACATATGTATTTTCTATTTACCTAAAACAAGAAAAATCAAAATGTCACACAGGGAACGGAACAACACGAAGGGGCTGAGCCTTTTGTAGAGTAAGGCCAAACTCGTCGTCCATGTCCAACTCCTCTGGCTTCATTCCACCTTCAAGCTTCCAATCAAACGAGTTTATGAGCGAACCCAACATCAGCGGGACTACCTTTATGGCCAGAGATAATCAGGGGCAAATTCTTCGTCCAGCTCCGAAAGGAATCAGCTCAAAGTCCCTACCTCGGACATCAACATTCAAGTCCAAGAACCTCTCAGGCATAAATGATGTTGGGTTTTCCCATACGCTTGAGTCACGGCCAATAGCCCATGCATTAACTAGCACTTGGGCTCCCCGTGGGCCGTGGGACAGTGTAGCCGTAAACTTCAACGTCCGTCTCGACCGTACGAGGGAGTAGCAATGGAGCAGGCGGGTGTAGCCTTATGCTCTCTTTCACGATTGCTTGCAAGTAAGGAAGTTGTGGAATGTCCGTTTCTTCTATCGGTTTCCCTTTGCCAATAGTTTGTTCAATCTCAGCTTTGGCTTTCTCTAAAGTCTCGGGATTGCGTAATAGCTCCGCCATTGCCTACTCAACTGAGCTCGATGTTGTATCCGTTCCGGCTGCAAATATGTCCTACAACAGAATTGGTGTGAATAATAGATATGGTCAAACTTCAAAACGCTATTAAGTAGTAGTGAACACCAATATACTGTCGACAACGAAATTTGCGTGCTTCTAACTGGTTTTAACAAAATCCAACAATACCATAGCAGTAAAACATAATGTACAAAAATTTGAACTTTTTAATTGAGTTCTTATAGTAACTTTAGTCAATTGGTCCATGGACATATGCCTTGTGAATTGCTAAGATGTAACCAATGAGGAAGGAGGAAAGGGAAGAAGACAAACCAAGCACAGATGCTTGATGTGATTTCTGTTAATCTCTCCATTTTCTTCAATGATATTGAGCAGAATATCTATCACATCGCTCTCCGCACGAGTCATACCCAATCGTCTCAACTCCAACCGTTCGTCAATAAGCCGACCTATCAGCTGAATTGTATCCCCAAAATGACTCTTCAACCGGCGGGTTATGCCCTGTGGATCAATTTTGTCAAGGATTGGAAAGTAATCCACCAAATTGGGCTTACCGACCTCAAGCATGATCTGCCAAATCAAATGCCGGAATTGTTGCACTGAATCTTGAGTTGGGTCGGCCATGTCGATGGAAAATACGGTATTGGATATCAAATTAAGGGATGTTTTGAAGGCTGCGTTGCCTATGTCCACCGCAACACCTTCTCGGCAACATTTTCCTGCATACTCAATGAGTTCCTGCACCTTTTGCCGCCGTAAATTTTGACTAGCATCGATTCTTTTACCTGAAAATGGTGGCCAAATGATTGACCAACAAAATTTTGGATTCATACAAGATACTACAGTACGTTTATGATCAATGCCTTCGTTTAAAATTGGGCCCGCTTTTTCTGAAACGTCCTTTTTTATTTCGTAGGAAATTTTTGGTTTGCAGAACAAAGATAACTATAATTTTTGTTTAGCTTTCTTTACTGGTTGCCTTGGTAGCTTAGGCCCCGTTTGATAACTCTTGTAGATTTGGTGGAACTGATAATGAAGAGGAATTAGGATTTGGATTCGTAGTGAGTAGGATTACTAGTGAGGTAGTTCCATGTTTTTATTCGCATGAGAGATTGGATGATGGGATTCTTAATATCATTTTTGTTTTGCACTAGCTAGTAGCATAGGATTGAAACATTAATTTTCAAACTTTAGTACTTGACATAAAAGGTTTTCCTTCACCAATTTCTTTATATATTTGTATGTACATAGATACATAAACGTGTGAGTACATATGCATACTTATATTGTTGGGTGCAAAATATTTAGCTGAATTTTGAGTGAATGACAATGAATTCTTGAAGGAAGTGGATCCTCTTCTATCCAAAACTTGGACTGGAACAGACAGTTGAAAGCTGGACCTTCCAGTGCTGCAATTAATGGTTCGGATTTGCTCTGAAAAATGAAGAATTGATTTCTTATTGTCAAGAGTTTGGTGAGCGGATCTCAACCATTGATTTTCCAAATATGCGGTCCAAATTAGAACTATTTCCTTCGGTCCAAGTTTTAGACAGGAGAGGATCCAATCTCATTGCTATAGGAATAGGAGGCTAAAGGAAACAAGATCACTAATATTTTTTTGTTTTTTTGTTTTACAAAACAAGATAAATAATTGCTAAAGAGGGAAAGGAGTGCACGAGAGAGAGAGAGAGAGAGAGAGAGAGAGAGAGAGAGAGAGAGAGAGACCACATAAAAAAGGAAGGACTGTTTTTTGTCCTTTTCAATCACAAAAATCAACCAAACTAGAAAATGACTTCAACTTTGTGTTGTTGCTCCAATTTGAAATCAGGACCTCCAAATCCGAAACTACCACTCCCACCACTAAGCCACTTGATGTTTTGTTGATAATATTGCAAAATCATACATGCTGTATTACTATATTGTCGGTAATTTTCAAAGTGATCTAAGTATAATAAATATTGATGTAGATTATTAATTTTAAAACATATGACCTTTTTGAAAATGAAGAACTACTTAGTCAAACATTAATTTGGCCACGAAATATGGGTTTTCTAACCAAAAAATACCATTTGGCGACAAAATTCGATTTCCTCACGAAATAGTGATTTCTTCCTCTCTTCAATCTCTGTGTTTCTTCTTTATTTGGATTAGATCTAGAGAGAACAATGGAAAAGAGCATCATTGTTTCTCAATCTAAAATGCCTAAAGCCCTCCAAAATTATGTACTCATTTGAGACTTTATATTAAAAAAGTAAACTGTAAATTGCTGGTGGTAGTGTTGTTAGAAAATTCGTTGGTGTAACCGTGGAAGAGAAGGGATGTGTGTGTGTGAGTGAGAGAGAGGGAGGAGTTCGTGGAGGAGGGGATGGGAGGGACCCACCTACACTTCTTGGCACTCCCCGACAAATTCTGGGTCAGTTCCGTATAATTATTTCCGGGTACGTAGCATTTCCCTAGGTGACAAATTATTGGCCCTCAGTATATAAGGTTCCAAAAGAAGGGACCCATGAATGCCTAACAAGTTATCATTATTTTGGCTAGAGTTTAACTTCTACACGGCCCGTCCGTGTACTTGGATTACATGGCCAGCCATTCAAAACC
The DNA here is from genome assembly GCA_014282245.1 of Rhododendron simsii. NCBI lineage: Eukaryota > Viridiplantae > Streptophyta > Magnoliopsida > Ericales > Ericaceae > Rhododendron > Rhododendron simsii. The sequence goes on along the minus strand of WJXA01000178.1, from coordinate 36,106 downwards.
TTACACAGCCGCTAATATGTAATGATTGCATCAAAGAAAGTGATGGAACCCATTCTAAACAGTGGTTTGAAGCCTGCACTCGAGGAATATTTTATAACCGGATGCGACCAGTTTGAGTGCATCTTGACTATTTTGGAACCTTGAATTTAAAGACTGGACAAATCTTCAGTGGCTCCAAGGTTTGAAATGTTTGGCATCCGTAGAGAGCACTTATTGTTTTTTCATATCCACTTGGATAAATTCTTGAAAATTGAAAAAACCTTAAAACAGGCTTTTCACGAGTACTAATCCAGGGCTACAAGCGGACCGAATTGTTCGTAAATTGTTCGAAACTTAACTCGATATATATTTGTTTGAGTTCAATTTGGGTACTAAACAAACCAAATCTGAGCGTCAATTTTAAATGTGCATAATGAAAATTTTATATCTTGTACATGTGTAAACTTTCAAAAATACTATAAACTTAAATTTTTTGCATGTTTTATAATTTATAGAAAAAATTATGTAGAAAATAAATTTTATTTGCAGTTTTAAGCCTATATGAGAGTGTAAATATCTAATATTTTGATTTGTTAAGACTCGTAAATAAGTTCGAGTTTGAGTGAAACATAGGGGAGCTTGGCTCATCAATTTTTTTTTAAGCTCGAGATCAACTCGAATTCATTAAAGTACTTATCAAATGAACTTGAACATTTTTAAGCTTGGCTGAATTCGGCTTGTTTACTGCCCCAAGTACTATCACAATTGTTTCGACCTCCCCAGGAGTATTGGTAATGGGGTATTTAATCACAAAACCTTATGACTTGTGAGGTCACATGTTCCATTTCTACAAAAGCAAAACATTTCAAACTTTGGAGCCATTAGAAGTTCGCCCGATTGTTAACTTCTGGGCTACGAAATTAGTTGAGATGTGCTCAAACTAGCATGGACATCGATCTGATTACTAAGAAAAAAAAAATCATTTTTCCCCTTGTGGTGGCCTCAAAACACAGCTTAGATTTGGCTGGCTTAATGCCTTATTAGCATTTCTTTGTTGTAATAGCGATGTATAAGTTTTTGAATGGCGCGTAGTAATCCAAGTATATATACCGAGGGGCCGTGTAGAAGTTGAAACTCTTTTGGCCAAGTCCTTTCAAATAGTGATATATCATGTTTGTCTTGGCGTGTATTGAATTGACTTTGAAGTAACATTAAACCTGAAAACAAAAGTCTACTCTGGCACTGGCAGGCGAAGGACAACTTAAGGAGCTCTTTTTTTTTTTGATATTTTAGAACCAGCAATTTTGAAACCAAAAGTTTAGGAACACGATATCTTTAAAATACAAATTCGGACACAATTGGGTAAGCAACCGTTAAACCCATGTGAATTCATGTGCATCTAGAGCAACTTTTATCTCATATCATATTTTGTTATATTTTTTACTCTATTGACCGAGATGACATTCATGTATACTGAGGAAAGTCAGTGGCAGCGCCGCAACAACTACCAATTGTTGATCACATGAACATTCTAAGGCCCCGTTTCCGAACGTCAAATAAGTACTTATTTTTTAAGAAGGTAATTTTAAGCTAAAAAATGATGGGCTTATTGAACTCTAAAAATATGTAAAATGGATTTTGTTGGAAAAATCTCATTGAGATCTTTAATACGGTGCAAAAAAAATCGAAAAAATTATTTTTTCATTTACATTATTTTTGAATTTGAAAATGTGAAATAAGTATTTATATTTTTTAAGAAGGTGTTCTGGAACAGGTTCTAAGCTTTGCTTCCCTATAGTAGTGCAACTTGAAAGTTCTAAAGTTCAATTTATGGCTGGATGTATCCTTCATTTGATTTAGTTGTGCTATTTGTCTTCAATAGTGTGCAAATTATCTTGTTTCCGTTGTATTAGTTGCACATACAGTAGATTGTAATATTCTCCTTAAAAAATAAAAAAATTCTAAAGTTCAACTTGCTTGCTTGAAACACCCCTCACCTTATTTGAACCACCAATTGCAAGCCTCCTAATTTGCACAAATAACACAGATGAAGACTTCCTTTTAAGACTCCACAGGCATCTGTTTGGATTCCAAGATTTAGGTGGAAAAGCAAAGTAGGAATTACTAACACACTATAACACGCAATGGAACATCCTAAATTTAACTTGGTTAAAAAAAAATTCACCACCAGTAATTTTAAATTAGGTTCTTTGTGAACACACTGCTCAATATATAGTTATATACATTATGAACACATGCATATCATCTCAGGTAACTCATGCATGAATACCTAATACATTAGCTCACAGTCATAATGATAAAACCTTAAAAAACCGAGAGAGAAAGAAATAATGCACCGGCAACCCATTGTTAACAATATAGCTACCAAAACTCAACCACCGCTCAATGACAACTGAGTACGCAGAGGGTGCATCCATGAGAGTTTTAACCCTAGTATAGCCGACCTACGGATGAAGGCGGTTAGGTAATTTTGGAATATTTTAGAAGAAACATCCTACATGATAGGAGTGAATCCCGAAAAACACCAAAAAGGCCAAACCCAGACACCTAATGAGACTAAGCCCGGCCAACCAAAAAACCAAACTCTAAACACCACAACCCAAGAAGACTACTAGAAAGCTCGCACAAACCCCAAATATACTCCTCACAGCCTCGCTCCTGCTCCCACTTAGACAAAACTCCAAAAAATAACACCAAAACACCGAAGACCCTACGGCACCATGACCTCCGAAAACACTGAAACAACACAAGGACACTTACACATACACCTCTCTTAAAGAAACCACTTACCTTTCCTAGCATAATACCCTCGCACACCCCAACATTTTCCACGCATACACACAGCTAAGAAGCTTAGCAAGCAACGGTCTTTCTCCATAATACGGCGTGCTTATTTCTATGTAATAAGGCATACTCTTCAGCTTCACTCTCGATCATTTTGTTCATAATTTTTCCCCATCGCTGTCCACAAAGTCTACTCCCAAACGAGTGCCAGCGAAAAGTTGTAATTGAAGTACCGTATTATTCTACTTTGCGATGGAGTTCTTTAGACGACGATAATTTTAAATTGGGCTCAATGTGTTTTCTACAAATTCATTGTCAAATTGGGCCAGAGGTAGAAAATAGTTCGCCACTCACTTCAAGGCCCAATGAATCCGACACTCTAGATTCCAAACTGCACTCTTCCAATTCTGCCTCTTTATTCCCCAAAACTCCTTCTGGCATAATTGAGCCGCTCTTGGAATATGTGTCTGTCCAAAATCACCTTCACGCCTGTTATGTTCCCTTGGGGGAGATCCTTAATGCACCCGGTGTAATTTCGTGCGGCGTTACTAGAAAATATGTTTGAGTTGCTCTTCTGAGGCTCCCACTGATATGCCACCGGCAACCAAATCGTGGATTATTTGTGGGGCTGTGGGCTGGGACGACATTGGGGATGGATCTCGTAGAGAAGGCTAGGTCCTGCTTTTGGAGGATTTCTTTTCCTAAGGCTGGTGAAGAAATGACCGTTGTGATTTTTTGGCCCAGTTTCAAACTCATAGGCTCCGTTTAATTGTCGAGAATGTTGTGTGGGCTATTGATTCCCAGATAAAGGGAAGTAAGGTAGAGTAAAGGAAAACTAGATTTATTTTCCTCTGTTTGTTCTCTTGACAAGAAATCAAGAAAAAATGAAAGTACAGTAAAGGAAATACAGATTTATTTTCCTCTGTTTGTTCTCTTGACAAGAAATCAAGAAAAAATGAAAGTACAGTAAAGGAAATACAGATTTACTTTCCTCTGTTTGTTCTCTTGACAAGAAATCTTGCAGGAAAATAACAATTTCTTCTTTTTGACTAGACCTATTTTACAAGAAAGTATTTCCATGGAAAAATTGAAGCGGAGTCCTATAACCGTGTCGATAACTAAACACATAGAAAGTTACAGAAAAGTTGATTTTTCTACTCTTTTCCATCATTTCCATGCAACTAAACAGGGCCATATATCTGGCTCACTCGGCCAGGGACTTGTACGGGCTCATCACCTAGTTTTATTAGGCTTCTGATGACCGGAACAGGCATAGGCACAGGCCTTGATGGAAGTTTTGGGCTTGTTTTGTGGAAAACCCTAGATCGACTAGGTATGTACTCTATTTGTCCCAAAATATTGGTCCTCTTTGAGAGTGCGTGCTATTTTTCAATTACTTATATTTTACAATTTATAATCTTTTAGCTGATTTTAAAAACTTTGTATAATAGAGCTCATCGAGATCTACCAAACAAGATCTATATTTGATATAACAAAAATATTATAAATTAAAAGCTATAGCCAATCTTTTGAGACTTCTAAAAAAGGAAAGAGGACAAAGAATTTGGGAAGAAGAGAGCATATAAAACTTTGCTATGGATGAATTAATCGAAAACCCACAAATCAATATACCAATCATCACACAAACAAAAGCAACTAAGTTGATGAGGCAAAGATATACGTGAAAAATCTTTGAATGGGTAAAACATGAATGAATCAAAATACTATACTCAACGTGTAGTTACAAGAACACTTAATGAATTATCCTCACCAATCGCCCTAAGTTCTACTTGCCAATCCTCATTTGCCACAACTAGTGTTTCATCACCGCTGCGTGAATCCACAAGTCTTCTATTTGCTTGATCGAGCACTTTGAAAGTTACTCAAGCACATTCTGGAAAACGGAACGCTGCAAATTCGATGCTTGCCTCTTCACGATCAACTTTACTTGATTCTTCTTGATGCCATGGATCACAATACAACTATTATACTACCGCACTGTACTAAAACACTCGATGTATGTTCAAATTGATTCCTTTCCACATACCTCCTAAATAGACTGTCTAAAATGTTAAATAAACAAAATACAACTAGCTAGATAAAAGGGACACATGGAAATGTGTGTTTTGTGAATGAAAATTCTCAAACACATAGAAGCTCGGCTTTTTGGAGCTTAGATTTTGACTATGAGAAAATGAAGATTTAGGACGTGTTTTGATAATTGATATCCGCAAAGAACATTTTCAATATTAACAAATGTTCTCAGCATATCATTGACAGATATTAATTATCAAAACACGTCATTGATTGTCATTTTTCCTTTGACTATTCTAAATAGTGAATGGAGGGCTACCAAAGCGATCGGGTTAACGTATGAAGATTCAAGATCAATAACTCCATGATTCCCAACCAAATGGAGTGTTTGCTCCCTGTTTTTGTGAGTGAGAGCATAGTCTCTTGGTTATGCCTTTTAAAGACGGAGAAGGTTATTTTGAACCAAGTCATTGACTTTTTTGAACAAGCGACCTTGGCTCTGATATTACTTATAGGATCAAGCGCTTACCATTTTACAAAAACCTGTAGATAATGGTAAAGACACAACTCTATTTTCTTATACCAAAGGATAGCAAGCCACAAGCGTCACGATTTGAACCACGTGGGCAGAATGCTGCCCCGCGACCAACAAAGTTGAATTAATTAACTAGGAAGGATATTTTATTATCGACCAAGATGACACAAACTGAGGTAAGCCTCACATATCCACATGGTATTCGTGTTTGAATATAGGGTAAGCGATAATCAATATATATATATATATATATATATATATATATATATATATATATATAGGGTAAACATAATTGAGACCTTCCGAAGTTTCTCTTAAGTACAGATGTCTCCTCGGATAAAAAAATAAAAATAAAGTACAATGTCTCCTCCACGTTTGGAAAATGATTTTTACAATAAATCTGTCCACACAGATATTCTGTGCACAAAATGTGTTATGGGGCCCACTATAGGTCTCACATAAACGATCTGAGCCGTTCAGTAAATGTAAAATATTTTTTCATAGGTTCCCTCAAAAAATTAGCTCAATATGATATTTATAGATACTTGATCCAATCATTTAACTTTTTATTATCCGAAAATCTGAATGAAAATTTAGATGATTGGATCGAGCACTTATTGGTGTCAGATTGAGTTGAGATTTTTTGCAGGCACACTTGAAAAAATGTATTACGTTTAATAAACGGCTCGGATTATTTGTGTGAGACCCATAGTGGATCTCACAACAAAATCTGTGCCCAATCTTTGCACAGATTGTCTATGTGATTTTTAACCCGTTAGATTTGGTTATGCATTTTAATTACACCCCCATAGTCAAAATTTATGTCAAGTGTTAAAGTATTGAAATGCTCATTTTAATGAAAAGAACTGTGGATACACCAATTGGTGTACACAAAATGAACACTAGATTATGTGGGAGCCACGTACATCAGGCTCTCACGCACTGGTCAGAGCCGTTCAATTTGTTTAAAATATATTTTAAGAGTCCTCGTAGAAAATCCTCTCAATAAGATATCGATAAGAACTTGATCGGTTCGTTCAGTTTTTTAGTAGGGCCTAATACATGAATGGTTCAATCAAGCGTTCATCGACATCAGTAAAATTTAACTTTTCCCCGAACAAGTTTTATTAAAATTCAGACCGTCCAAAATGCTTTTGGATAGCCGCGATTGATTGTTACTGTAGAGAAGTTGTTCACGGCTGAGCCATGAATAAGTTTCTCTCTAATATTTTTTGGTAAAGCTGTCTCCTCGTTCGAATTCGGTATGCCTACTACAAAAGTATGCTTGTATTATCTATACTCCTACGTGAGATTGCTGAGAAAAAAGAAAGAGATACTCCTATGAGATTAACGAATGCCACATAGTTGAATTAGGAGATGGGCTAATCTAATCGACTATAATATATAGTAGTTTGTTATACTTGTGTTGTCGTCCAAGATGATCGACATCCATACTGAGGTGATCAGCTATTATATTGTCGAAGATGACATTGATACTGAGGTCAGCTATTTATGAGATACTCTCATAATTAATATGCTTATACCCTTCCCCTCTCATATCAAGAAAACCATTATTCGTGCTTTCACCACATTGTACTTATATATGTTTTTACCTAAAACAAGAAATTAAAATCAAACTCTGTCACACAGGGAATGGAACAACACGAAGGGCCTGAGCCTTTTGTAGAGTAAGGCCAAACTCATCGTCCATGTCCAACTCCTCTGGCTTCATTCCACCTTCAAGCTTCCAATCAAACGAGTTTATGAGCGAACCCAACATCAGCGGGACTACCCTTATGGCCAGAGATAATCCGGGGCAAATTCTTCGTCCAGCTCCGAAAGGAATCAGCTCAAAGTCCCTACCTCGGACATCAACATTCAAGTCCAAGAACCTCTCAGGCATAAATGATGTTGGGTTTTCCCATACGCTTGGGTCACGGCCAATAGCCCATGCATTAACTAGCACTTGGGCTCCCTGTGGGACAGTGTAGCCGTAAACTTCAACGTCCGTCTCGACCGTACGAGGGAGTAGCAATGGAGCAGGCGGGTGTAGCCTTATGCTCTCTTTCACGATTGCTTGCAAGTAAGGAAGTTGTGGAATGTCCGTTTCTTCTATCGGTTTCCCTTTGCCAATAGTTTGTTCAATCTCAGCTTTGGCTTTCTCTAAAGTCTCGGGAGTGCGCAATAGCTCTGCCATTGCCCACTCAACTGAGCTCGATGTTGTATCCGTCCCTGCTGCAAATATGTCCTACAACAAAATTGGTGTGAATAACAAATACGGTCAAACTTTAAATAGTATGTATCTGTTTTTTGCCACCTCATACTAGTATGAATTTGCGTTCTTATGACTGGTTTTTATAAACTCCAGTACCATATCTGCAAAACATAATGTAGAAAAATTTAAATTTTAATTGAGTTTTGATAGTAATTTTAGTCAAATGGTTCATGGAATATGCATGCCTAGTGCTAAGATGAAATGACTTAATTAAGGTGGAATTAGTGGAAGGAGGAAAGGGAAGAAGACAAACCAAGCACAGATGCTCGATGTGATTTCTGTTAATCTCTCCATTTTCTTCAATGATATTGAGCAGAATATCTATCACATCGCTCTCCGCACGAGTCATACCCAATCGTCTCAACTCCAACCGGTCGTCAATAAGCCGACCTATCAGCTGAATTGTATCCCCAAAATGACTCTTCAACCGGCGGGTTATGCCCTGTGGATCAATTTTGTCAAGGATTGGAAAGTAATCCACCAAATTGGGCTTACCGACCTCAAGCATGATCTGCCAAATCAAATGCCGGAATTGTTGCACTGAATCTTGAGTTGGGTCGGCCATGTCGATGGAAAATACGGTATTGGATATCAAATTAAGGGATGTTTTGAAGGCTGCGTTGCCTATGTCCACCGCAACACCTTCTCGGCAACATTTTCCTGCATACTCAATGAGTTCCTGCACCTTTTGCCGCCGTAAATTTTGACTAGCATCGATTCTTTTACCTGAAAATGGTGACCAAATGATTGACCAACAAAATTTTGGATTCATACAAGATACTACAGAACGTTTATGATCAATGCCTTCGTTTAAAATTGGGCCCGCTTTTTCTAATACGTGATTCATGTCAAGTAGGGAATATTTTTTTTTTCCGAAGAAAGAAGAAGTTTCCTACTTTGTTTAGCTTTCTTTACTAGTTGGCTTGATAGCTTAGGCCCCATTTGATAACACTCATAGATAGACATTAACAAAATTAAAAAAAGAAGAAGAGAACTCTCATAGATAGAACTGGAAATGAAGAGGGATTAGGATACTGAACAGTGAGAATATATTGCAGTCGAAGGTAAGAGGTTCATCTCGGAAAATAATTTATGAAAGATTTAAGGGTAAGTTATTTTCATCCAATTATTAGGAAATATTTTACAAGTAAAATGTTTTCCTCATCTTTTATAAAGCAAAACACCGAAAAATAGGTAAATATTTTATCGAAAAATATTTTACAAACAAACAGAGCCTAAATTCCAAACATTCCCAATGCCAATATTTGATTTTTCAAATTTTACTTGACATAAAAGGTTTTCCTTCACCAATTATATATATACACGCACACACGGGTGTGTGTCTCTTTGTGTGTGAACAGTACATATGCGTACTTATGCATTTGTATACGAGGATATATGTAAGTGTTGGGTGCAAAATACTTTAGCTGGATTTTGAGTGAATGACAAAGTGAATTCTTAAAGGGCGTGGATCCTCTCCGGTCCAATTAAGTTTTGGACTAGAATAGATAGTTGAAATGTGGACCATCCAATGTTGCAATTAATGGTTTGGATCTGTTCAAAAATTCTTCCCGTGAGAAATTGATTTTTTTCTCGGATAAATTTTGTGAGCAGATTTCAACCATTGATTTTTTTTTTTTTTCAATATGAGATCCCAGATTAGTACTATTTCCTCCCATCCAAGTTTTAGACCGAAGAGAATCCGATCCCACTGGTATAGGAGTAGGTGGCTAAAGGAAACAAGATAGTAAGTAATAATTACTTCCTCCGTCCCTTATTTAGAATCCAGTATTCCATTTTGAGCTGTCCCTTAATAAGTGTCCATTTTGTAAAGTTAGTGGGTAAAAATTGGTGTATTATCTATTTTGTCCCTAAAAGTAGATTCCATTTTGAAAAAGTAAGTGAGTAAAAGTGTAATGATAATGGGTAAGTAAGGAAAGTGAAGAGAAAAGTTGATGTGAAAAATGTAATGATGATATTTTTTTAATAAGTTGAAATTACGAAACAGGACACTTAAAAATGGACGGAGGGAGTAATTATTTTTTGGTTACAAAACAAGATAAGTAATTGCTAGAGAGGGAGAGGAGTGCACGAAAGAGAGACAAGTAGCTAAAAAAGGAAAGTGGCCTGGACTGCTTTTTGTCTAGTATTTTGTTGTTTTTCTTCGAATACATGCATCCAACACGTGAGAGCGACACTCCAATCGCTATTCCGCACATAGATGCATGAAGCAAAGCATTGTCGACCTCTGCCATTAACCGATCGACATATTTATACTTCAACCACATATTTATTCATTAAAAATTAGCAGCTGGTAATGCTGAAATCAATATTGTTCCTCCAAAGCTAAAAGTGTTCCTTCCAAAACATTAATTGTATCTCCTCATAGAATTACTTATTTGCCCTTCTTACACCACTGACTTTTCAACATCATTTTTTTTTTTTTTTAAAACGAAAGCTCTCTTGCTCTATTTTAATCAATCAAATACATGTGGATTGTTTCTCAAAAGAGAAAAGAAAAGAAACTACATGTGAATTTAAGGGCTCGTTTGGCCTAAAAATAAGCCAGATTAATCTTTGTCTCTATTCAAAAACATTTCACATTTGTTATTTTGGAGTCAAATTTTTTTTTTTTTAATAGATTATTGGTTCGTCTATATAAAAAAAATGTAAAAAGTAAAAACTATTATTATAATCTTAAAAAAGTTCATTAAATACAAAAATAATTCAAGACTTTTGGATATTTTTTTCTTTCTTTTAGAAAATACTATAATTTGGTTCAGCGGTTTTTAAAACGGAGTGCTTTTGGTTGGATGGATGACTTGACATAAATTTTTAATTTTTTTGTCAGCATAATTTTTTTGGATCGTTTTCGTCATAATTTTGATACCTCTATTTCATCAGGTTTTTTTTTTTTTTTTTTAATGTAGTAATGAAGGTTTCCGTTTCAAAAGACCTTTGAACTTTTTGGAGTTCAATTTTAATTCTGGATAATGATGTGAACTGGTAATGGATTTCGGTTGAATCACCATGGTATATATATATATTTTTTTATAGTTAGTTTTACTTTTTAATAGTATTTCAGTGGTATATAAGGCTGACGCTCCCAAGGTTTTTGGCAGAGCAATTGGTCATTTGGGCTTTGAAAATTCCGGCCAAATGAGTTATAAAAGGCAGTTTAGTAGAAAAAGATGAAGTTTAATTTGAAAAGTCAGTGACATAGGAGAGGTCAAATAAGTAATTCTATGAGGAACTACAATTAGTGTTTTGGAAGGCATACTTTTGGTTTTGGGAGGAACAAAATTGGTTTTGACATTATCAGCTACCATTATTTATTCTAATAATAATTGTATATCATCATACGCCAATGACATATATTTCATCACCTTTGGTGAAATTAATTTATTACTCGTATAATTAAACCCATTTTCACTAAAAAGGGGGAAAATCTAGAATACGCGCGAAAAGAGGAGCATATATATATATATACAGTCCGGATCCCCTGAGGGATCCCGGATTTGGGTGTGGTGCGGGACTCTCTTCTGGTCCGTTGGATTGAAATCCCACGGCCACGATAAAAGACAGCTATTAAACCCCAGCTAATTACACTTTCCCCCCTAAAGCCTCACACCCACCCCCTCTTCGTTCATTTCACGCTCAACAGAAACACAGAGAGAGAGAGAGAGAGAGAGCGACAGGAACGAAGAGGAGAAACTCGACGATTGAAGCCCGACGAACGAAGACGAACGAAGATCCACCGAGGTACCCAGGTCTCTTTGTCTCTCTCTCGAAAAAGTACAAAAACTCTGGATCTTCGTTCTGAGAAATTTGAATTTTTTTTGGGTTTTAGGACGAACCGAAGCAAACGGACGACAATTGAAGCCCGACGAAGAACGAAGAGGAGGAGAAGAGGACGTCCCACGACCACAAGGTCTCTTTCTCTTTCCCTCTCTCTCTCTCTCTCTCTCTCTCGATTTTCCCCAGATACCCTAACTTGATTTTCTTCTCTCTCCAGTCAAAGACACACGAAGCTCTCTCTCGATCTGGTGAGGTAGAACACGAAAGACCACCAGATTAGGGCTCCATTTGAACGTATCTTACTCTCTCGATTTGGGTCTTTTTTTCATTTTTTTCCAGAAAATGTAACGCAAAAAAAAAAAAAATGGTTCTGTATTTTATTTTTATTTGGAGTTAGGGTTCTTTTTTTTAGAAAATTGGTTTACAAGGAAAACCCAAGTTTTGAGTTTGGGTTCTTCGTTCGTCTTCGTTCGTCGGGCTTCAATCGTCGAGTTTCTCCTCTTCGTTCCTGTCGCTCTCTCTCTCTCTCTCTCTCTGTGTTTCTGTTGAGCGTGAAATGAACGAAGAGGGGGTGGGTGTGAGGCTTTAGGGGGGAAAGTGTAATTAGCTGGGGTTTAATAGCTGTCTTTTATCGTGGCCGTGGGATTTCAATCCAACGGACCAGAAGAGAGTCCCGCACCACACCCAAATCCGGGATCCCTCAGGGGATCCGGACTGTATATATATATATATATATATATATATATATATATATATGAGTCCCCTTCCTATAAAGACCACCTCATTTTAATAAAATGCGGACCTCCCTTTTCCGATTGAATTTCAATGATCCGAGCCGCTCAATGTGTTCAGAACGTGATTTTAAGGGTCCCTTTTCCGATTGAATTTTAATGACCTGAGCCGCTCAATGTGTTCAGAACGTGATTTTAAGGGTACCCGCGAGAAATCGGCAAAAAAAAAGACCGGAAAGGGCTTCATCCGAGCAGTTTTTGTTTGTTTTTATCTAACGGTTCAAATAAAAACTGCTCAAATCAAGCCTTTTCTGGTCATTTCTTTTGCCGATTTTTCGCAAGTACCCTTAAAATCACGTTCTGAACACATTTAGCGGCTCGGATCATTGAAATCCGATCAGGAAAGGCGAGAAATGGGGAGGTCCGCATGGGTCTGATGGCATGGGTCTCATAGTTCCAGACAATGCATGTTCATTTGCAAAATCAAAGATTAGGGCCCTATGGGCTAGCTAATTCAATCACATGGCTTAAGAGACTTATCAGGGCCTTAAGAGTCTATCCGTTCGGCTAAATAAGTTAAAATTGACTTATTTTTTTTGTTCTTATTCAAATTTTTTTCGTATTTGTTAGTTTTTCGTTAATTTTTTGGAGATTATTGCATTGTCATAAAGAGAGAAATCTAAAAAGTAAAAAATTATAATTGAAATCCAAGTTTTTTTTGAATTATTAGCTTATTTTTGTCTTTATCCAAAAAAATAGGTTTCGATCGTAATTTTACTTTTAGATTTTTCTAGTCATGATAATGCAATAATCCCTAAAAAATTGACGAAAAACTAACAAATACGAAAATAATTTGAATAAGGATAAAAAAAATAAGCTACGATCGAAACCTAATTTTTTTGAATAAAGACAAAAATAAGTCAATAAGCCAATTTTTTCGTCTGTATTTAAAAAAAAAATTAGATTTCGATAATAATTTTTTTCTTTTTAGATTTCTCTCATTATGACGATTAAATAATCTCCAAAAAATTGACGAAAAACTAACAATTATGAATTTTTTTTTGAATAAGTACAAAAAAATAAGCCAATTGGCTTATTTAGTCGAACGGGGCCTTAAACAACACACACGCACACTCAACTTCCATTTATTACCTGAAAATATGTTAGAGTTGAGGGCTTTTCGGAGGCTCCGCCACTGATCTGAAACCGGCAACCAAGCCACGGAGTATTTGTTGTGGCCGTGGGCATGGAGAGCGTTGGGGACGGATCTGGTGGAGAAGGCGAGATCCTGCTTTTGGAGGACTTCTCTCGCTAAGGCTGGTGAAGAAATGACCACAACGGTTTTTTGGCCCAGTTTCAAGCTCATGATGGGGCCATATAGCTTGGCTAACTCAGCCAGGGATTTATGGGGCTTGCCACCCAGTTTTAGAAGGCTTCCGATGACCGGAAGCGGCACCGGCCCTGGTGGAAGTCTTGGGCTTGGTTTGCTGCTTCTTAATATTGAAAGGAGGGTTCGGACCAAGGTGATAACTAACAAGATATACAGAATTAAGATCAATGACTCCATTGTTCCCAACCAAATGGTGTTAGAATGGGGAGTTTTCAAGTTACTACAACCAATATATATATATAGGAACAAGGAGTACTGTTTGCCCTCCGTTTTTTGTGAGATGAGAGTATAGTCTCCTTGGAAATGGGTGGTCTAATCTCTTTAAAAGAGATTAAGTCACATACGGAGCCGCCGTGCATTGTAGTATGCATGCGGACAACCAATCAACAATGGAAAACTCTACAATATACATCCTTAAAAGGCTGTACCATATGCACATATTTTATGGTTCATTCATAACATTTTAGGATATTTCGTAACTTTTGTTCTAGAATTCATAACTTTTCAGCAGTACGATTCGTAATATTTTCATTATGATTCATAACATTTTGGTGTACCTCGTAACCTTTATACAATTCATAATTTTTTAGCTATACGATTCATAACATTTTCTCTATAATTCATAACATTTTGGAAGTGTATATGATACACATCTAAATAAATAGTGTGTATTGTAATCTTTCCCATCAGCAATTCATAGGGTATGTTTGGTTGGATGGAATCAAGGTTGGAATGGAATAGTCATTTCAATGACTTACTAATTCCAATGTTTGGTTCACCATTGAATAATGAAATGATGATTCCAAATGGAATCACTATTCACCTTAGTAAAGGAATTGTCATTCCATCCAAAAAACTAAGGAATTGTTATTCTATTTTTTTGTCACATCAAAATTACTAGTGCCACTCCAACATTCACTATTGCCACACAAAAAATTACTATTGTCACTCAAAAAATTGTTATTGCCACTCCAAAAATTACTATTGTCACTTCAAAAATTGCTATTGCCACACTATTCCATTGGAGATGAGAATGACTATTCCTAAGCACAACCGAACATGAGAATAGGAATGATTATTCCATTCTCAATTCCTCCAATTCTATTCCATTCTTATTCTTATTCCATTCCATCCAACCAAACGCACACTTACATTAATTGCTAGCTCCACTTTAACTCAACCACACTTTAATCGTTTCACTCCAACCAAACGAAAAAACTATACACGAGATCAGAAACCACAAGTGCGCCAGAAGGGACAAATTCATGGGTACTGACAACTTCCGCCAATGGTGCACGTATCGGCACGCGGTGTCCAATTTCGGGTCTTGTACAAATTATACTTTAATTTTAAATTATTTTTCCAAGTGCTCTTGATTAAAATAAGTCCAATCAGATAACTGTAAGTGTTTGATCCAATATATAAATTTTTTATTTAGAAATTTGAATAAAAAATTGGTACTCCCTCTGTCCCTAATTAATTGTCCACCTTTCTATTTTAGATTGTTCTAAATTAATTGTCCACTTTCCAAAACTGGATGGGTAAAACTAGCCAAAATTCTTTTTTTGCCCTTCTTTTGAAAATCGAACTAGTAGTATGTACATTCCAAAAAATTCACTTTAAATGCTTAAAGTCAAACAAAACAACACATATTTCCAACTGATATTGCTTTTGTGAATTCTGCCGCCAAATTTTTGGAAGGATCTGGATCTGCACGTGTCAATTTTTTCACCACAAATTCTGCCACCAAGTTTTTGAATTTAATTGCACTAATTTTTTAAAACTCACAAGATTTTAATTGAGGGGCATTTTTTGAAAAAAAATACTTTTAGGGTGTAATAAAGTTGTCTACTTAAATAGTTGGATTCCCCATGGTGGACAATTAATTGGGACAAAGGGAGTACATTAGATTAACCACTTTATGTTATCTTATTGAGCCCATTTTTAATGGGGTCACTCCAAAATTATTTTTGAAATTATCTAATGCACTACAAAGTCCCAGAGGGAGGTGAATGGGACGACCGACTTAAAATTAACTCAACTATCAACTTAAACAACTATCCAATCTTCATGCCAAACTATTCAAATAAAAAATATAGTAAAAAGCGATAAAACTAAAGAGCGCAAACATGAGATATCCATGGAAACTACTTAGGGTCAACGCACCCTAAGCATAAAATCACAGCCTAATCTACTCAAATTTCCATAAATCAAAAGGTTAGGCAAAAAGACTACAAGTTAGGATTTACCGACTTTTACCCCAAATCACACCTAACTCCACTTCTTGCCTAGCACCCCGTGCCCCTTCTTGATTCCATGGACTCCTTGAGCAACACCATCTTGATCTCCACTCTAGAACGGCTCCTGTATCATCCGGCCATGTAGATTCATAGGCATGAAAGTATGGATTTTGTGAAGTGAAGATTTTTATGCAAAAGAATCAACCTAGAGAGAATATATGGATCAAGAAAGTATTTCTCTAGATTGAACAAAGATGATTGAATGCTAGATTCAAATCATCCAAATGCAAATGGACGCACAAGAGCAAAAAAGATAAAGCTTTCTCCCTCTAAAGTGGGCTATATCACTCTTGTGCCCTAGAATAATGAAAAGCAAGTTTATATATGACCAAGCAAGGAAAAATTTTGGAGTGCCCTACTAAGGCGCTCTTAGTGTAAAGACCCGGTATTTTTAATAAATAATAATTACAAAAAATATATATATTATTTTGCTTGTTAGTTTATTTAATGCAAAAAAAAAAAAAATTTATTTACGTCGTCACGCCAATTTTATTTCCGTAATCGATTGTGCGCGCATGTATCCAGCAAGTAATTTTCCTAATGTGTGTATGAGTTGCGCTGGATCATTTTTCCAACCCAAACCAATACTCCACGATCACCTCACCTCCTTCTCCCTTTATTCAGCCGAACCACCACCCCCATTACTTCATTTTTATTTATTTTTCTTTTTGCCCACTACTCCTCCCCATCACCCCACTCTCCTCTCCATTATCTCCACCTTTCCCTTTTTTTTTATAAAGTGAACACCCACTTCAATTCCATTTAATTCAGCCGAGAGAGAGTGCTGTGTAGTGAAGGAGGAGGAGAAGAAAAGAAGAAAGAGGGAGGAGAAGAAAAGAAAGAAGAGCAAAGGAAGAAGGCACCACCATAAATTTTATTTTCGTTCATTCCACGTACCTGTTTTTATGGCCATTTTCCTCCAAGTTAAATTCGTTTTCAGGCTGTGTTTTCTTCATAAAACTTGTAGAGGGTGTCAAAAGCTTCAATTTCGACCCAAGAATCATCCAAAACGGTCAAGAATTGATAGAGTTATCGCCATTCAAAGTTCGGTAAAATTCTCGGATTCTGATATCCAGGCAGATTCGCGACCCTTCTGAATTTCCATTTTTCTCCTACTTAGAGTGGTATTCGGGCATAGACTTCTTCACAAAAGTTGTAGAGGATTTCAAGAGCTTCGCATTAGACACAAGAATCATCCAAAACGGAAGAGGTTTGGTCAAGTTATTCCAGTCCAAATTTGCCGCTAACATACCGATCGTTCGCCGCCAGACGAAAACCCACCGGACTCCACCGAATCGTTTTGTCCGTATTAAAGGTAGAATAATCGCTTCCCTACTTTCTCCTAAGTATATTTAGTTCATGTGTTCTGATTTAAACGAGTTATAATGGAAGGAATCGGAATCACAGATTAAAACCTTGAAATCTCAACAATACTCTGTTTTTCCGGAAAACTCACTGTAGCATGCACGAAGGTTGGACTGTTGTTGCACCTAGACTCTTTTATGTTTTTAGTTTTCGAATTTGGCCCTGCACTATGTTTAGACTTAAATCTGTTTCGCTTTTGTTACATAAAAATGTTTAGAATGATAAATACTAATTGTCATTGCTAAATGTTAATGAAATCACAACATGTTTAAGTAAATATTAGCCAACCTTACTATACGTAGTAAAATGATAATTTTGTGAAAAAGAAAAAAAAAAGATTAATTTAAAGTATTTGAATTGACTAAGTCAGTAGTGTGCGTGTATTTACAATTATAATTGTTACTCCAATAAAAACAATAAATGAACATACTTGAGCAACAGAACTTAGTAACTCCAAATGCATCGGCCCCATCCTAATTCTTTGTGTGTTTAAATATTTGCACTTATCAATTGTTATATTGTGTCTCATTGAAATGTATCATGTTATGAATTTAGCTGTTATTGATTGAATGATGTAGTACGTGCTAGAATGGACCTAGAGTCACTGGGTGGTTACGAGTAGTGAATCATGTAGACGATGTTAAGTAAATGGAAAATTGATAAAGTGTTGAAAGTGTGAGTTGTGGATTGTAATTTGAGCCATGGCTATGGCAAGGGTAACCAATGGGGCCCTGTGTTGAAATGGGTAACCAATGGGGCCCAGTGTTGAGAAATGTTGTGACGTTAATGTATGATACGTCATGGGAAGTTTCTCTTGAGAAAGAGAATGGGTCCCATGAGACGGTTAAAGTTAGCGTGGGGTAGGAATGTCCGACCCTAATGTACAATGCGTCATGGGATGACTCGATCTTCCTGTTATGGTCTTAAGTGAGAACATGCTAGATACATAATTTAGGTGCGCTCACCTAGGATCCTGGTACAGGATAAGCAAGAGGAAGGGTGGACCCATGAGACGGTTGTAGTTAGTGGATGTGGGAGGAAAGGATCTCGTGGAGAGGATCCTTAGATTTCATGTAAGATGATGGATAGTAAAGAAAAAGATAATGTGCTTTTATGTTGTACCTACTATCATTTGTTATATCGTTGATTTGCTAACTGTAGAGTAAGGGGATAGTAGGGTTGGGATTATCTACTGAGTTTCAAAACTCATTATGGTGCCGTTGGGCTGGCGTTTTATGCCAGGTAATCAAGAGACCGAAGAGCAGAATCCTCTTCTAGACGATCAGTATCAGGGTGAAGACCTCCCAGCTGAGGAAGGGGAGTTTGTCGAGCCTTGGATGCTTACCCTTAGAAGCTCTGTTAATTTAAAGTATTGCTATTTGAATTTCCAAAAGTGTTATCACATTTGTCAAACTTTGTTTTTATTTCATTGGGTTGTAAGACAGTAAGTATTTTTTTAAATTTAGTATTTAAGATTTCCGCTGCTAAACTCTGCTTAATAAAATTTTATTTCTTAAATCAGTTTTATGACTTATTAAATCAATTAGAAATGATTTAATTAACGTGTCCGAAAATCGGGGCGTTACAAATGGTATCAGAGCTTTAGGTTCAAACCCTCGGCCATGGGTAGATTGGGTAGATCATTTTCCAAGAGTGTTATCCGGGGTAGTTATGCGCTTAGTCTATCTATTGTTTTAACTACTGTACGGTATTATATTTTATTATAATTGTAGCATATATAAATATGTCTTATCGTCCGAAGCAACTCCGTCAAAGTACTGAAGTCAACGACTCCAAGAAAGAGATAAAAGAACTTGCTCTTATTGTATATGTAAGCCGATCAATGCGGTCAAAAAGTCGAAGATGCGATGTGATAGACCGTGACAATCATGGGAGAAGAGGTCGAGGCCGTCAAAGAGGCTACCTAGGAATTTAAGTACAAGTTGAAAGATGATTTTTGTTTTCCTTCCTCATTAAGGCTATGGTCAGAGATAAGTTGGAAAGGGTAGGGTCATTGTGTGAACGTACCGTGAGAAAACTTAAGTCTTGCATGTATGACTAGCAATTAGGGCTAACTGTAGTAATCATGTGTCTGGCCATTTGAACTTTCTGTATAGATATGTGGTACTTTCTGCATGAATACTTTCAATTGTTTTGAAAAAAAAAAAAAAAGAGTTTTGTTTAAAAAAAAAAAGGGGAAAAGGGAATATTTGCATGTCATTGTATAGAAAAATTCAGAATTTGTTTTATTCTTGCAATTCGAAATCTTTGCCATGAATCCGTAGTTAGAAACCCCTTAACAACTTCGCATGAACACTAATGCCAACGCCGCCCATGCCTTCAACATGATTACGTCAATCCCGGAGTTGAACGCCAAACCAAGCCCCAACGTGACGCAGAGTAGCAATGAGATTGTGCAACTTTCGAAGACGATTCGCCGCAACTGTGCTCCAAGCATCGTACGCCCTCAACCCTAAAAACCGATGGATAAGAGCATGATACTATCAGAATTCTGCTACCACAAGTCACCTATTTTTTTTTTTTTTTTACGAAGAAGTTTCCCAACAACGACGAGATCATAGTTTAAGCAATTCAAAAGCTACTGGAACAACCAACATCCGAGAAGATGGTGATTGCGTTACTTGGTGTCTTTTTCTCTCCCGGGAAAGGTCAACCATTAGTGAGACATGATCAAAGCAATCAAATCCTTAGTGACGTTGAAATGGATTCTATTTGAGGCATAAATTCTGAGGTGATAATTTCGGACACTTATGAAGTCAGCAGGGAACCTTGAGTGCAACCTAGAATGCGACGCATTTCGTACAGTTATCCTGATGTGCCTCAACGTTCGTGTATACAAGTTGGCCAAGGAACAAGATTCTCACAAGATTAATCAATGACGACTATAAGAGTTAAGAATCTCAAGTTTATGTTTGACTCACGACTTTTGGACCATAGGAATTGTAGAGTCTGCTTTCATTTTGAGCATGGATCGGCTATCTGCCGTTTGCACCACTATCAACTGCTATCAAAGAAGCGAAGATTCAATTTCTACGAGGGAGGTCATATTTTGTTTTAAGGGGGATAGAAGAGCTATTGACGATTATCCTTCTTAAATGTCTTTCCCCTTTGATTGATTATATTCTAACTTCCTGCTATTTTTCGACCTCTCATGACTCTTCTTAAAATCACCTTTGTCATTGTGACTCTTCATAGTTAGAACTGCAACTTCAGCTAAAGCTCAAATCGTTGAACTCCTTGTCTATTCCAAGCACCTAACTCTTGTGACATTTTCATTTATGAGTTGGGTATTCCTAAAAATCATTTTGTTCCAACCTCTCTTAATTCGATTTGATTTGAAGTCAACAGTTTACTCAATTATGAGTTTAACCTTTCTGATCCATTGAATACTTCATGTTTGGAGCAATTCTTGTTTATTTTGACCAACGCACTATTAGCTATCCACAACCTTTGATTCTTTTGATATCACAACAAGACATGTGTCCAATCTTACAAAACTCTAATTCCGTGAACGTAGTTCAATTTTTAATGTTGGAGTTGTCCAGTCCTTGAATAAACATATTATAGTTATGCTTCACTTTCCTTGAGCTTTGTATCATGCCTTGAGCTAGTAAGATCCAATCATCGTTCTATTAGTGACTTTTTCTACTTTTGGATTCGAAAGTCATTGTTACTCTTCACTTGTGCCCATTAAGTTTCCTTTCTTTTAAATAACTAGAGTTAGATGCTTGTTTTGGAAACGCATTTGGCTAATGTGGTGCAAAATATATAAATATCTAATTCGGTTTCATCGTTGGACCTTACGGTCTTTCAGAACTTATTGCGGTAGATCTATATTTCTTAAGAGAACCCGCCCTATTTATTCCATTGCAATGTTTTGAAGCCCAAGTACCCGTTTGTTTCACTTGCTTGTCAAACTTTTTATCAGCACTATTCTAATGATGAAATTCTTCAAATCCAAATCATTGAGTTTGACTTCGATTAACTCGATTCTCGTTGTTCTCTTGCTCCAACTCAACTCAAAACTACTCATACCTTTGACTCATGGAGGAGGATCTGTTTGTACTTTCTATTAGGTCCTATGACCTTCGAGCATTTGAGTCTTTTGAAATCTCTTGAAAATTTTCGCCTTATCATTTTTTTTGGAGAAAAATATCATCCACCATCTAAGAGGTAGGAAATCTTACAGCAGACTCTACATAAACGAGATTATTTGATTGCACTGAGTGCCAACATCTAGAGTTTTTGATTGAGACCCCCGTTTCACCTCCAACTTTTGGGGAAGCTTGCAGAAAGCATTGGGAACAGATATCCGCCTGAATATGACACTTCACCCTCAGAAAGACGGACAATCTGAGAGGATGATTCAAACCCTAGAGGACATGCTTCGAGCTTGTGTGTTGGATTTTAAATGAAGTTGAGAGAGACACCTACCGCTGGTGGAGTTTGCCTATAATAACAGTTACCAAGCTAGCATCAGGATGACCCCTTATGAAGCACTATGCGGATGACCATACCGATCGCCCATCTATTGAACTGAGGTTAGAGAAGAAGCTCTGCTTGGATCTGAGCTAGTCTGAGAAACTACTAAGAATGTAAAGGTGATCAGAGAACGAATTTTGACCATGCAGAGCAAACAAAAGAGTTACACTAACAAGAGAACAAGACCATTAACCTTCAATGTGGGGGATCATGTATTCTTGAAAATCAAGCGGTGCCGTGGAATCATCCGATTTGACAAAAAAAAAAGTCATCGCCTAGCTACATTGGTCTATTTGAGATCTTGGAGCAAATTGGCAAAGTAGCCTATCACCTAGCTTTGCCATCGTAGATCGCCAAAGTTCACAACGTTTTTCACGTCTCCATGCTACGGAAATATATGGCCCATCCCTACCCACGTGTTCAATTGGGAGGAAGTCAAACCAAGACGAGGATACAACTTTTGAAGAACAACTGGTGGAAATTCAGGATCATGGAGAAAAGTTACCCAAGGACGAACAATCAAATTAGTCAAAGTCCTTTGGAGACACTGAAGACTGGAGGAAACAACTTGGGATCGCGAGGATGCAATGGAAGCCAGTTATCCACAGCATTTTCAAATCGAAGGTATATCTTAATTTCGAGGACGAAATTATTTTAAGGGCGATAGGTTGTAAAGACCCGGTATTTTTAATAAATAATAATTACAAAAAATATATATATTATTTTGCTTGTTAGTTTATTTAATGCAAAAAAAAAAAAAATTTATTTACGTCGTCACGCCAATTTTATTTCCGTAATCGATTGTGCGCGCATGTATCCAGCAAGTAATTTTCCTAATGTGTGTATGAGTTGCGCTGGATCATTTTTCCAACCCAAACCAATACTCCACGATCACCTCACCTCCTTCTCCCTTTATTCAGCCGAACCACCACCCCCATTAGTTCATTTTTATTTATTTTTCTTTTTGCCCACTACTCCTCCCCATCACCCCACTCTCCTCTCCATTATCTCCACCTTTCCCTTTTTTTTTTATAAAGTGAACACCCACTTCAATTCCATTTAATTCAGCCGAGAGAGAGTGCTGTGCAGTGAAGGAGGAGGAGAAGAAAAGAAGAAAGAGGGAGGAGAAGAAAAGAAAGAAGAGCAAAGGAAGAAGGCACCACCATAAATTTTATTTTCGTTCATTCCACGTACCTGTTTTTATGGCCATTTTCCTCCAAGTTAAATTCGTTTTCAGGCTGTGTTTTCTTCATAAAACTTGTAGAGGGTGTCAAGAGCTTCAATTTCGACCCAAGAATCATCCAAAACGGTCAAGAATTGATAGAGTTATCGCCATTCAAAGTTCGGTAAAATTCTCGGATTCTGATATCCAGGCAGATTCGCGACCCTTCTGAATTTCCATTTTTCTCCTACTTAGAGTGGTATTCGGGCATAGACTTCTTCACAAAAGTTGTAGAGGATTTCAAGAGCTTCGCATTAGACACAAGAATCATCCAAAACGGAAGAGGTTTGGTCAAGTTATTCCAGTCCAAATTTGCCGCTAACATACCGATCGTTCGCCGCCAGACGAAAACCCACCGGACTCCACCGAATCGTTTTGTCCGTATTAAAGGTAGAATAATCGCTTCCCTACTTTCTCCTAAGTATATTTAGTTCATGTGTTCTGATTTAAACGAGTTATAATGGAAGGAATCGGAATCACAGATTAAAACCTTGAAATCTCAACAATACTCTGTTTTTCCGGAAAACTCACTGTAGCATGCACGAAGGTTGGACTGTTGTTGCACCTAGACTCTTTTATGTTTTTAGTTTTCGAATTTGGCCCTGCACTATGTTTAGACTTAAATCTGTTTCGCTTTTGTTACATAAAAATGTTTAGAATGATAAATACTAATTGTCATTGCTAAATGTTAATGAAATCACAACATGTTTAAGTAAATATTAGCCAACCTTACTATACGTAGTAAAATGATAATTTTGTGAAAAAGAAAAAAAAAAGATTAATTTAAAGTATTTGAATTGACTAAGTCAGTAGTGTGCGTGTATTTACAATTATAATTGTTACTCCAATAAAAACAATAAATGAACATACTTGAGCAACAGAACTTAGTAACTCCAAATGCATCGGCCCCATCCTAATTCTTTGTGTGTTTAAATATTTGCACTTATCAATTGTTATATTGTGTCTCATTGAAATGTATCATGTTATGAATTTAGCTGTTATTGATTGAATGATGTAGTACGTGCTAGAATGGACCTAGAGTCACTGGGTGGTTACGAGTAGTGAATCATGTAGACGATGTTAAGTAAATGGAAAATTGATAAAGTGTTGAAAGTGTGAGTTGTGGATTGTAATTTGAGCCATGGCTATGGCAAGGGTAACCAATGGGGCCCTGTGTTGAAATGGGTAACCAATGGGGCTCAGTGTTGAGAAATGTTGTGACGTTAATGTATGATACGTCATGGGAAGTTTCTCTTGAGAAAGAGAATGGGTCCCATGAGACGGTTAAAGTTAGCGTGGGGTAGGAATGTCCAACCCTAATGTACAATGCGTCATGGGATGACTCGATCTTCCTGTTATGGTCTTAAGTGAGAACATGCTAGATACATAATTTAGGTGCGCTCACCTAGGATCCTGGTACAGAAAAAGCAAGAGGAAGGGTGGACCCATGAGACGGTTGTAGTTAGTGGATGTGGGAGGAAAGGATCTCGTGGAGAGGATCCTTAGATTTCATGTAAGATGATGGATAGTAAAGAAAAAGATAATGTGCTTTTATGTTGTACCTACTATCATTTGTTATATCGTTGATTTGCTAACTGTAGAGTAAGGGGATAGTAGGGTTGGGATTATCTACTGAGTTTCAAAACTCATTATGGTGCCGTTGGGCTGGCGTTTTATGCCAGGTAATCAAGAGACCGAAGAGCAGAATCCTCTTCTAGACGATCAGTATCAGGGTGAAGACCTCCCAGCTGAGGAAGGGGAGTTTGTCGAGCCTTGGATGCTTACCCTTAGAAGCTCTGTTAATTTAAAGTATTGCTATTTGAATTTCCAAAAGTGTTATCACATTTGTCAAACTTTGTTTTTATTTCATTGGGTTGTAAGACAGTAAGTATTTTTTTAAATTTAGTATTTAAGATTTCCGCTGCTAAACTCTGCTTAATAAAATTTTATTTCTTAAATCAGTTTTATGACTTATTAAATCAATTAGAAATGATTTAATTAACGTGTCCGAAAATCGGGGCGTTACACTTAGCATGCACACAAGGGCCTTAGTCTGCTAAGGCACTACTAAGGCGCTCTTAACACGCGTACAAAGGCCTTAGTTTGGTAAGGCACTGCTAAGGCGCTAACACTTAAAAGGCCTTAGACAAAATTTCCCTTCAAATAAAAAAAGGCCAATAATATAAGGTTAGTGCATACATGATATTTCATAAAAGATTAAAACATTGAAAACCTTTAATGATGAATGGAAAAATATTAAGCTAAATGCACATGAGACGCATATACCTTTCCAAGCAAAATGCATGGCACGGTCTTCGTGATCAACTCTTGAACCCACGGGCAGAGTATCTAATCTAGACAAAATAAAATCACCTCCCAAACCCAAATAGAAAAAGAATAAATACGGACTCCAACAGTTTGTCGCATCCAAAAATAGCCAATTACATAAACAATTTTTAGATTAACTAATAGTTTTGATTATTTGTGCAGAACTCAAAAATAGACCCGTGCCAATTCGTGCACCATCAGTGCACTTCTCGGTTCCCACGAGAATTACTCCCTCCGTTCCTTTTTAAGTGTCCTGGTTCGTAACTCCAACTTATTAAAAAGACAACATCATTATACCTTTCACATCAATTTTTTCCTCCACTTTCCCTACTTACCCATCATCATTATACTTTTACTCATTTACTTTTCAAAATGGAATCTACTTTTAGGGACAATATAGACAATTCACCAACTTTTACCCACTAACTTTACAAAATGGACACTTATTAAAGAACAGCCCAAAATGGAATACCGGACTATAAATAAGGGACGGAGGGAGTACAATTGTGCTACCCCAACTGCGTGATTCTACAGCTCCACTCACCATTGTGCCACAACGGACCCATTTCCCCTTCGATTCTCCTTGGTCCTTGTTTCGTGCCCAATAAATGAGCATGACGATGATGATGATTTTGTAGAGTCCATTTCGGGTTCCGAAAAAATGATTCAAATAGCAAGTTATTCTTATAATATTCTTTTATGGGTTATTGTAAAAAATTATGTCAATCCGATATAAGTAAGAGCTTTTTCAGCACTATAGGAGCCCTAAAAATTCTGAACAAGTCCTTACAGGTATAAGATTGAGATAATTTTTTCTAAGAACCCATAAAAAAATATTTTAATAACTTGTGGTTTCGAATATTTTTTGGGACCCGAAACAAGCCCCACAAAATCATCAATCAATAGTTTAAAATTGAGTGTTTAACAGGTTGTTTATTTTTGTTCTCACTTGTGTGCGTTAGGTCTTTTTATCTGTTGTATTAGATGCACACGGTAAATTGTAATAATACTCCATATTAATAAATTTCTTGCCATTTCCCAAAAAAAAAATGTTGGTCGCTTAAATTAACTATTTATGCCGATAAATAAAATTAGATTAACAAATGATGACTTTGTGGATCCCATTTCGGATCCCAAAAAATGATTTAAACCGCAAGGATTATTATTCAAATATTTTTCTATCAATTCTTGTAAAAAACTATCAACACCTGTTGTTTCTGATCTCGTTCTAGTTTTCGTTTAGTTAGATCGAGTGAAACCTTACGAGTTAAAGTGGAGCAATTAACATGTAAAGAAAAAAGAAAAAAAGAGAACCCTATTACTCCGGTTGGGGTGTAAGACCCGGAACTGGAGCGGCGTACGGTGACATGATTAAGGTTGGGGTTCTTTTCCATTTCCTCCTCTCTCTCCAGATTTATCCCTCCCTGAGTTTGGCGCTCTCCATTGATGGCGCCAATCGCCAGCGTGCAGTCCGCCTATATGCTTTCTTTTTCAATTTTCCTCACCGTGTGAGTTTTATCGGCGTTGTCAAGTTTCTGCCAACCAATATATATATATATATATATATATATATATATATGGGAACGAGCAGTGCCGGCCCCGACGTTTGGGTTGCCCAAGCTCTGCTTCAAGCTTGGTTGCCTGCTTATTATTAAGTCATAAAAAATTTAAAAAAATACAAGGCAAAAAAATCAAGGTCGCAATGTGCTTTTAGTTTGAATTCTATCAAAAAATTAAAATTAGAATGGAATTCGGGTTATGGTGCTTTATGATTTAGCATGAGTCGATTCAAAGAAAAAAAATAATGGTTTTCTATTTATTTTAACTTTCATTTTATTATTTTCATATTTTGCTCATTGTTCTATATTTAATGATAAATTGAAAAAAGAAATATTATGAAACAACTTGAAAAAATACAAACCCGACTTTAAAAATGGTTAATTTTTTCATTGAAGTTTTTAAAATTGGTGAGTTCTGTGTATATAGTATATACATATACATGTATATTTTTCATATTTGCATACATCACTATGTGAGTATGGGAATGCTAGTAGTTGTTTTTGCCTTTTTTTTTTGGAGGAGTTTGCCACGTTTCGTTAAGATTCTTATTTTTTAATTACTTATTTTCTGTTTTATGAGACAAGTCATTCTCCCACAATACATCACCTTTAATTTAAAAATAAATACTTATTTTAGTAAGTAGATCACACCCTAATTGTTGATGTAAAAGAAGTATCTCCTAAAATAAAAAGTGTACAACAACAAATGGCCTTTCTATTCTGAACAAATCATAAATATTTTAAAAAAAAAAAACAGAGAGAAGAGTGGGTGCAGTGAACGAAAAGAGGAGGAGAGAGAGAGAGAGAGAGAAATTTAAAAGGAGGAAAAATGAAACCACAATGTGGACAAGGACGGGACTTGAACCTGGGCGCAAGTACAGCAGAGGAAACTTAAGTATTCTCTACTAGCCAACAAACCAACACAATACTCTATGTTACGTTTGGGTCAGAAAAATATATATACGTATTTATATTTACATGGAAATTTTTTTTTTTGGGTTGCCCTAGCCCGGGGGGTTGCCCAAGCCGACGGGCTTGCGGGGCTTACCCCGGGGCCGGCCCTGGGAACGAGGAGTACTGTTTGCCCTCTGTTTTTGTGAGATGAGAGCATAGTCTGCTTGGAAATGGGTCTAATCTCTTTAAAAGAGATTAAGTCACATACGGAGCCTCCGTGGACTGTAGATGCATGCGGACAACCAATCAACAACTCATTTACTTTAATTGCTAGCTCCACTTTAACTCAACCACACTTTAATCGTTTCACTCCAACCAAACGAGAAAACTATACACGAGATCAGAAACCACAAGTGTGCCAGAAGGGATAAATTTATGGGTACCGACCCAACTTCCGCCAATGGTGCACATATCGGCAAGCGAAGTCCAATTTCGGGTCTTGTACAAATTATACTTTAATTTTAAATTATTTTTCCAAGTGGTCTTGAGAACAATAAGTCCAATCAGATAACTGTAAGTGTTTGATCCAATTTATAAATTTTTTATTTAGAAATTTGAATAAAAAATTGGTACTCCCTCTGTCCCTAATTAATTGTCCACTTTTCTATTTTAGGTTGTCCCAAATTAATTGTTCACTTTCCAAACATAAATGGGTAAAACTTGCCAAAATTCTTTTTTTGCCCTTCTTTTGAAAATCGAACTAGTAGTATGTACATTCCAAAAAATTCACTTTAAATGCTTAAAGTCAAACAAAACAATACATATTTCCAACTCATATTGCTTTTTTGAATTCTGCCGCCAAGTTTTTGGAAGGATCTGAATCCGCACTTGTCAATTTTTTCACCACAAATTAAACAACTATCCAATCTTCATGCCAAACTATTCAATTCAACAATATAAGTAAAAAGCGATAAAACTAAAGAACGCAAACACGAGATATACATGGAAACTACTTAGGGTGAACGCACCCTAAGCATAAAACCACCGCCTAATCTCCTCAAATTTCTATAAATCAAAAGGTTAGGCAAAAAGACTACAAGTTACGAATTACCGACTTTTACCCCAAATCACACGTAACTCCACTTCTTGCCTCGCATCCCATGCCCCTTCTTGATTCCATGGACTCCTTGAGCAACACCATCTCAATCTCTGCTCTAGAACGGCTCCGGTATCATCAGGTCATGTAGATTCATAGGCATGAAAGTATGGATTTTGTAAAGTGAAGATTTTTATGCAAAAGAATCAACCTAGAGAAAATACATGGATCAATAAAGTATTTCTCTAGATTGAACAAAGATGATAGAATGCAAGATTCAAATCATCCAAATGCAAATGAAAGCACACGAGCAAAAGAGATAAAGCTTTCTCTCTCTAAAGTGGGCTATATCACTTTTGTGCCCCAGAATAATGAAAAACAAGTTTATATATGACTAAGCAAGGAAAAATTTTGGAGTGCCCTACTAAGGCGCTCTTAGCACGCACACAAGGGCCTTAGTCTGCTAAGGCACTACTAAGGCGCTCTTAACACAAGGGCCAGGGCCTTAGTCTGGTAAGGCGCTGCTAAGGCACTACTAAGGTGCAACCATGTAAAAGGCCTTAGACTAAATTTCCCTTCAAATAAAACATGGTCAATAATATAAGGTTAGTGCATACATGATATTTCATAAAAGATTAAACATTGAAAACCTTTAATGATGCATGGAAAAATATTAAGCTAAATGCACATGAGATGCATATACCTTTCCAAGCAAAATGCACGGCACGGCCTTCGTGATCAACTCTTGAACCAACGGGCGGAGTATCTAATCTAGACAAAATAAAATCACCAACCAAACCCAAATGGAAAAAGAATAAATACAGACTCCAATAGTTTGTCGCATCTAAAAATAGCCAATTACATTAACAATTTTTAGATTAATTAATAGTTTTGATTATTTGTGCAGAAGTTAAAAATAGACCCGTGCCAATTCGTGCACTATCGCTGCACTTCTCGGTTCCCATAAGAATTACAATTGTGCTACCCCAACTGCGTGATTCTACCGCACCACTCACCCTTTTGCCAAAATGGACCCATGTCCCCTTCATTTCTCCTTGGTCCTTGTTTGGTGCCCAATAAATGGGCACGATGATCGATAATTTTGTAGAGCCCATTTTAGGTGATCCGAAAAAATAATTCAAATAGCAAGTTATTCTTATACGGGGCGGTTCAAGGGACCTCTAAAAAAACCTCTAAAAAAACCCCCCAAAATTTAATCTCATAGTTTCCGATCAAATTTTGATGATCCGAGCCGCTCAATGTGTGCAGAATGTGATTTTAAGGGTGTCCGCGAGAAATTGACAAAAAAAATGACCTTGAAGGGCTTGATTTGAGCAATTTTTTATTAAACCGTTCAATAAAGTTCAATAAAAAACTGTTCGGATGAAGCCCTTTTTGGTCATTTTTTTTGCTGATTTCTCACAGTTAGCCTTAAAATTACGTTCTGATTATATTGAACGGTTCGGATCATCAAAATTCGATCGGGAATTATGAGGGGTTTTTTTAGAGGTTTCTTTAGGGGTCCCCGGAACCGCCCCGATTCTTATAATATTCTTTTATGGGTTCTTGTAAAAAATTATGTCAATCCAATATAAATAAGAGCTTTTTCAGCACTATAGGAGCCCTACAAATTCTGAACAAGTCCTTACGGATATAAGATTGAGATAATTTTTTCTAAGAACCCATCGAAAAATATTTTAAGAATAACTTGCCGTTTCGAATATTTTTTGGAACCCAAAATAGGCCCCACAAAATCATCAATCAATAGTTTAAAATTGAGTGTTTAACAGGTCGTTTATTTTTTGTCTCACTTGTGTGCGTTAATTAGGTCTTTTTATCAATTGTATTATATGCACATGGTAGATTGTAATAATATTCTATATTAATAAATTTCTTGCCATTCCCCAAAAAAATGTTGGTCACTTAGATAAACGATTTATGCCGATAAAAAAATTTAGATTAACTATTTGTTGATGATTTTGTGGGTCCCATTTCGAATCTCAAAAAATGATTTAAACTGCCAGGGTTATTATTCAAATATTTTTGTTTGGGTTCTTGTTAAAAAATATCAACACCTGTGGTTTCTGATCTCGTTCTAGTTTTCGTTTTCTTAGAGTGAAACCTTACGAGTTAAAGTGAAGCAATTAACATGTTAAGAAAAAAGAAGAAGAGAGAACCCTATTACTCCAGCGGGTATAACCCTTTTCGTTTTGTTAGAGTGAAACCTTACGAGTTAAAGTGAAGCAATTAACATGTTAAGAAAAAAGAAGAAGAGAGAACCCTATTACTCCGGCTGGGGTATAACCCTTTGGAACTGGAGTGGCGGCTTGTCCGGTGATACGTGTTGAAGACAAATTTAGAGTCTGCGAAAAAGACCGAAAAATGTTGAACAATAGTCAATTTTATTGATGTATGAAATTAGGGTTTACAATCTCTGGGGTATTTTCTAATCAAAGAAAATAAAGTCTTCTGATTCTTCTCTTTGGATGCTGAAACGTGGGCATGATACTTGATCTCGAATCAAATGGTGGAATCTTCTCCGAGGTTTGTGGAGAAGTTGATGACTTGGGTTGAAAGTTCTTGGAGGCTTTGAAGCTTTGATTCAAAGAATTTCTTGGTGGATGCAGACTTAAAGAATTCTTGGTGGATGCATACTTAAAGAATTCTGAAGGGCTTGAGAGCTTTGATTTTTAGAGCTCTGGAGCTTGTATGCTTCAATGTGCATATGGAAAAAAATATGAGAGGGAGTACCTCTATTTATAAGAATGTGAGATGGGGACTCCAACCCTAACCTTCCATAGTGATCTCTTTAATTATTTCCTTTAAAAGGAATAATACTTATTTGATAATTACCTTTCCTTTCTCGATATTTTAGAAAAAGGTAATTTTATATATATATATATATATATAAAGAAATATATTATTATTCACCAATTAGCTTAATTTGATTGGCCGAACTTGATAAAATAATAACTGTGTCATTTTGACACGTGGCACCATTTGATTGGTCCATTTACATGTCTCTGACTTTTGAGCATGGACACTTGGCATCACTTGATTGGCTCGTCCATGAAATTTTGACTTTGAGTTATAGGCACTTGGCGACATTTTATTTGCCACTTTGTATGCCCTAGCAACACGTGGCAATTTGTGATAGGCTAGAATTTTTACATGCCTACAGATGACCCCTCGAGACTTGCTCATGTATGAAAGTAAGTAGGTCTCGAAATATTGACTTGATTTGATTTGATGCCAAAAGTTTGTGTATGCAGCGATAAAATATTTTTTTTGCTTGACATTCGGTGTCAAGTTGATCTTCAAAATTTCAACTCATCGACCGAGCTAAAATTTATCAATGCACACGCACACTGAATTTTCTTCATATTCAGAGCCGACAATATTTGATAAACCCAACTTTTGTGTAAGTTAAGGTTTGATTCATCAAGAAATATTTTAGCCTATCAAATTGAAGTTCAACAGCCGCCCGATTAACTTAAGCCCGGACTCGTCTCGCAATTGTATGTCAGATGCTTGATCGCCCAAAATGTATAACGGAGTTAGGGCCCGTCCCTGCTTGTGCCTGCCGCCCTTATCCTTTTGCTTGGAGAGCAATTAATTATTTGAATTAGGGAACTCTCATGAATTAGGAGAGCAATACAGATTCTTTTTCTTTATGAAGTTTGTCTTCTAGCTCTATATATTAAGAGCAATAGCACCGAGTCCTCACAATTCAATTCATAGCTTGGTAATTAAGGAATTCTTGAATGCTATTGTAAGTCTTTTCTTTCGTCTTTTAGCTTTTTGTTTTTTAATACTTGTTGGAGCTTTCTTTGCTATACCAGACACATGCCATGTATTTCGTCTTTTCCCAAGCATAACCATGTATCCAAACAAAGCAACGTCTTTTCCGGTGGGATATTTTCTTGTCTCTTTTGACTGTTTAGTTTTCTTCTCGTACGAGTCTATGTAGCACACCGTTTGCATGATTGAAATTCTGAATTGATAATAATCATATAAACCGGTACAGGATTTTTATTTTTATTTTTTTTGAAAGAGGACTGGCTGGCCGACTGACCATGTCACCTTCTCCTTCTGTACGCAAATTTGTAGCTTCTCTTCTTTTATGGCCGCCCATGTGAATACATGCCACTTGCGTCTGGATTTCTTTACTTATCTATAAGCCACTCTGAAAATTTTGATTGTAACCCCTTTTGTCTCTGAAAATTATCCATAGGCTTCTTTTACCCATGCAAGAACAATACAGCACTTTCCCTTCCATCCTGTGATCATGACCAGTTTAAACTAGGCATGTACATGTGTAGCTCATAATTTTTTTTGCAAGAGCAGTAGGTTAGTTGAATACTCTCTTGTCCTCTCTGTCTTTGGCGCAAAGAACAAACCTCGTTTTCTTATCACGGCAATTGTTGGTCTTCTAGCTTTTGGCCAAGACCAATTTAGTTTCCTCTGACTTCTGGTCTGATGGCACGGCATGTGTTGGGTCTTTTAGCCTCTAGCCAAAACCAATTTTGTTTATTCCGACTCAGTCACTTTTAGGCATGAGTTTTCAAGTGATCAAAACATATTTTAATGACTGCCTTTTATTAAGCATATATGGACTTGAAACCCACATGATCGCGAATTTTTTTTTGGAAGACCTGACTTGATCACGATGGAAGCATGCGCTGTCTTTTAATATTTGCAAGAGCCCCTTTCTTTTAATGATGTGTTTAAAGAAGTTCTGAAAATGTATTATTTCAGAGAGAATGTTTTTGATACATTACATAGCTCAGTCAATATACAAGTTAAATATACAGAAGAATGGACTTTTGGCTCCTATGAAAAAGGAAACGTGCTTGATACTAGAGCTGTAAATCAGCCTCACAATATTCTCACAATCTACCCATGAATAGTGCTTAACAGATCTTCCAGTTCTCTTAGCACATTTTGTCACATGCTTTATTCCTTTGATATTGTGACTGTGAATTGATTGCCTCACATTCCATATTCCTTTGACCTTGTGATTCTGATTTGATTCCCTCAATATTCCCCCTCAAACTAGGCCGGGGAGATGGCCAAAGGCCTAGTTTGACACGCAAAGCATGAAAAGAGGCACGAGAGAGCGGTTTGGTTAGTATATCAGCAACTTGGTGTCTTGACGTGACGAAACGGGTAATGAGCAAACCTTGCGCCACCTTTTTACGTACAAAATGGTAATCTATCTCAATGTGCTTCGTACGAGCATGAAACACTGGATTGATGGTTAGATGTAAGGCTGAAATATTGTCGCAAAATAGAGTTGCTGGTTGTTGGATAGTGTGACCAATATCATGAAGTAGGTATGAGATCCAAGTTACTTCAGCAGCTGTGGATGCAAGGGCGCGATATTCAGCTTCTGTACTTGATCGTGCCACCGTCGGTTGTTTCTTGGCACTCCAAGAAATACAGTTAGCACCCAAGAATGTGCAAAATCTAGTCGTGGACCTGTTTCTCCACAAAAAGTATCGAAACCGAATTTGGCTTGGAATGCGAGGGCGTGCCAGGACAAGTCTGTCCAAAGTGCTTTTAAGGCCTTCGTGCCTCAAAACCTGACTTCTATCGAGTGATTGTGCTTGGCCTAAAGGGTAAGGCCTCGTAATGGTTCGTTGGTTGCCTTGTCGGGCTAAGGACTTAAATATTTTCTACTCGTTGCTTAGAACAATGGAAAGAAAGATAATGCAATAAACAAGGATCAAACAAACTCCATTGATGGTTTAACGAAGCTTGGTTACAAGAAAAGAGGTAAAACTTGAAATATTACGAAGTGAATACAAGAAATGCTTGAAAGAAATGGTAAATGTAGTTGCAATAAGCTGTGAGCTTTGAGGTCGTGGACCTTGGCCAAGGCCTTCAAAACTGGGATTTATAGGAGCCACAGGCCTTGAGCTGCCTCAAAATGCTCCAATGCATGTCTGCCAAGTGGCCTTCCAGCAGAGGCCTAAGTCTTGAACAGCTTCGAAAATGGTCCAATAAGGGGCTAATCTCTGAACAAAACTTGCCTTTCACTCCAAGAGAATGGCAAAGGCCTAAGAACCCTCTATTCTTTCTGCAAAAAGGATGTTTGTTCCTGTAGCATCCAGGCCTTTGTGACGTTTCAACACTCAAGCTGTTGCTTGAATGGACTTCCTCCAGGCCTACCACTGCTGAAGACCAACAATCCTACCATTTTATTGGACCGTGAATCTCTTGTGGGCCCTTGATTTCTTCGAGCTTAACTCTTTTACGAAAGAAGGATCGAGAACAAACAGCTTAGACAGGCCTGGGAGAGCTGCTTGTAAGCAGCTTGCTTAGGTCTGCAAGAGTCATCTATTGGCATATTGATGGGTTGCATGCGTGCCACCTGTCGCTGGCCTCGCAATATGTGAAAAGAAACAGGGGCCCACTAGCCCAGGTCTTGAGCAGCTTGTGAGCAGCTTCCAGGCCTTCAAGCTGTTTGTGAGTAGCTTCCAGGCCTTCAAGCTGATTGTGAGCAGCTTCCAGGCCTTCAAGCTGCTTGTGAGCAGCTTCCAGGCCTTCAAGCTGCTTGTGGACAGCTTCCAGGCCTTCAAGCTGCTTGTGGGCAGCTTTAAGTCTTTTTATTGTTTGTTCAAGGCTTTACACGGAGCTTTTAACATATTGCCCCTTTTTCATCACTTGGGCCTTTTTCATCACTTGGGCCTGAACTTTATGGGCTTTCGGCCCATTGTAAGCCTTCTGAGCCTTTAGACCGGCAAGAAAACCAAGGCCTTCACTGATTTGGGCCTATCTCATAGACCTTGCTGCTTTTGAGATTTCAGACTGGGCCTTGATGAGATCTTTTTAGACCACGTGGATTGATTCAGGCCTTGGGCCTTTAACTGATTTGGACCTACTAAAAAGGTCTTTTTATCCCTAACGGTCGGGCCGGGTTTGACCCTCAATGGAGTGAGATATTCGAGTCTAGTGAGTCAATCCGAGTCTTTGGGCTTTTGACAGATTTGGGATTTTATGGGAGACCCACCATTTCCATTCCTAAGGGCTAACCTCAATC
Source organism: Rhododendron simsii (assembly GCA_014282245.1). NCBI lineage: Eukaryota > Viridiplantae > Streptophyta > Magnoliopsida > Ericales > Ericaceae > Rhododendron > Rhododendron simsii. The sequence continues at coordinate 247 of WJXA01000178.1, read as the reverse complement.
TGTAAACAACTTGGTCGTGAGGCCCCTCAAGGCCTAGGCCTCGACCCTCGAGGCCGCCTTGTAACCCGTAAATCCGTTTCCTGATTTTTGGCCAAAAATGGGTGTAAACATTGCCCCCCCACGCCTCGATTTTGTTCACGAAATCGAGGCGTGTGTCGGTTCCATTTTGGCCTCTCAATCGGGCTAATCCTGAAGACGCGGCCGTGATGGCGATTTATCCGGTGCTCCCATCACATTTTATCAAATT